>KZ069643.1:270410-298344 GCA_002091845.1 Anopheles cracens
GGATTTGCCTGCTAGCCTCGTGGAAGCAAAATCGCCCAACAGTTCGTAACACCCGCACGCAAAATCAGTCATCTGCAAAAGAAGCAGATAATCTTCTTCGAGCGACTTAACCGATGGTTTTTTTTTTTCTTCTTCTTCGTGCTATTTGGTTTTTCTCGCATAAAACTTTGCGACCACCCTCCTAAACTCCTTATCCCAGCGGGCACCGCAACGGGTCAGCCCTTTCTTCGGAACGCATCCTCCCATCGATATGCGCCGCGCACAAACGCCCGCAAACTAGAAAGGGCGTAGAGCACAATCTTGAAATCAATTTACATAAAACAAGAAATCCATTTTCTATCCACTCCGACTGGGCGTACGTAAGAGCGAACGTAAAACTTCTCCGTGGCCAAGCCACAGGTTTTTTTTCTGCCATCCTCCCCAAACCATTGCTGCTCTTTCTCTCGCCCGCTTACAGCAAGGCGGTACGTCTGCATACTCATCCACTACAAACCCGGTGCCCGGAGGAGATATGAGCTTCAATATAATCAAAACGCATGTGCATTCGAGCTTCCCGGGCTGAAGAAGCTCTTATCACTATCGGATGGAATTTCGAAACCATTTTGTTGATCCGGGCTTTCGAAACGGGGGGTGGCCCGTGGAGCCGGCCGGCATCTATTCCATCCTCATTTTCTTGCGAGAGCGCTTTTACGTCAACCGATTTTTTATTGGACTGCAGTGATAGTAAATATATTGCATTCGCTTTCGCAACACCTCTCCTCCCTGTGCAAGCCGACCCTCGCCGGATACTTTATCTCTGCCATCAATTCAAATTTATTTCAAGCGGTAGGATTTGTGCGAGAGCTGTGTGTGCCTTTCCCAATCGCAAGAGGCTCCGAAGCGAGTGGAAAGCGTCTTTACAAGCCGAAGTGGCGAAATTGTGTATGTGCATGCGAAAGCACGGTAACTAAATCACCCTGCCCTGGAGCCCTGTTTCCCAGCTGAACGGGGTGCGATTGGGGTTTGATCCGACATCGATCCACGGGAACGACCAATGCAATCAGGTGGAATATGTAATTTTTACTCTGTGGCGAAGAATTTTGACAGGTGAAAAGTGTTAGTTTGATGGACAGCGTTTAACGAGCCTGGGGTTTTGAATTCAATAAGCTTGGCAATGAAGGTTTATCCAGTTCGCGAAGTTTGGGGTGGAATTATTTTATGGTAAAATGAAGTATCTACTTCCTCTTTATTCGAACTGCACCTACAAGTATGCAATCAGTTAAACAGATAAGATAAGCACACTTTGATAAGCTTCATAACAACTGTTTTAACGCTTTATTTTACAAACCGTTCCGCATACAATATTTCTTCTAATGTTTCCATTCATAGATGAATCAGTGATATATAAGAGCTAATAAAATGGTAATTATAGTGTTAATTCAGTGTCTGTCATGAAATCTGCACAGTTCTGGAATAAAATCGAATATTTACTATTAATTTAACACCTGCATGCCTACATTAAGGCGCCTAACTATGATTCATTCCGTTTTAACACTGTAAATGTTTTTCAAATTTCCAGAATGAACTCTTTGAGAGTTCCTTTACGGTACAAGCTGAAATTGAAATGAGAACGAAACCATCTGCCTTCTCAACGAACAAAAATCTAGGTTACGGTCATCCAACTTCCCGGTACGCTTAACGTAACTTTCTGTGCTTCTTTCCGCTCTTAGAACTTTTCTCGCCGCCTCTGCTAAACTAAGGCTCAACCACAGCCCAATGCCAAATGCTACCGCGCTTACACACAAACCGACTGGTCGCGGCTTAATGATCCCGCAGAAGACGCAGCGCCACGTGCACAACCCGAACGGGACCGAAGGGACCGGCTTCAAGAACAAAGTCGTAAGCTGTAAAATTTCGTTCGGCTCACAAGGAAAACTTTTCCCCCGTAGTACAGTGGTAGTAAAACCCGTACCCGCACACTCGGCATTGGAAAAGAAGCAAAAAAAAACCGGGAGGTTTGAGTCAGTGTCAAGGATTACTTCAAAGTTGGGCCCCGAGAGCGCGCGGGGTGCTTGTGTCCCGTTTGTAGACTTTGTCGAAAACTATAAATTAGAGGCAGGCGCTTTTTATTGCACACAAGCGCCCACCGGTTCCCTCGTTTCTGTGTGGCATTTGGGCGCATTTAGTTAATTGCATGAACTTTCGGCGCCCACCGTCCCGCGTACCAGGTTATCCAGTTCGCGAAGCTTATGGTGGAATTATTTTGTGGTAAAATGAAGTATCTATTTCCTCTTTAATCGAACTGCGCCTAAAAGTATGCAAGAAATAGTTACAACAGATAAGGTAAGCACACTTTGAAAAGCTTCATAACAACTGTTTTAACGCTTTATTTTACAAACCGTTCCGCATACAATATTTCTTCTAATGTTTCCATTCATAGATGAATCAGTGATATATAAGAGCTAATAAAATGGTAATTATAGTGTTAATTCAGTGTCTGTCATGAAATCTGCACAGTTCTGGAATAAAATCGAATATTTACTATTAATTTAACACCTGGCTGCCTACATTTAGGCGCCTAACTATGATTCATTCCGTTTTAACACTGTAAATGTTTTTCAAATTTCCAGAATGAACTCTTTGAGAGTTCCTTTACGGTACAAGCTGAAATTGAAATGAGAACGAAACCATCTGCCTTCTCAACGAACAAAAATCTAGGTTACGGTCATCCAACTTCCCGGTACGCTTAACGTAACTTTCTGTGCTTCTTTCCGCTCTTAGAACTTTTCTCGCCGCCTCTGCTAAACTAAGGCTCAACCACAGCCCAATGCCAAATGCTACCGCGCTTACACACAAACCGACTGGTCGCGGCTTAATGATCCCGCAGAAGACGCAGCGCCACGTGCACAACCCGAACGGGACCGAAGGGACCGGCTTCAAGAACAAAGTCGTAAGCTGTAAAATTTCGTTCGGCTCACAAGGAAAACTTTTCCCCCGTAGTACAGTGGTAGTAAAACCCGTACCCGCACACTCGGCATTGGAAAAGAAGCAAAAAAAAACCGGGAGGTTTGAGTCAGTGTCAAGGATTACTTCAAAGTTGGGCCCCGAGAGCGCGCGGGGTGCTTGTGTCCCGTTTGTAGACTTTGTCGAAAACTATAAATTAGAGGCAGGCGCTTTTTATTGCACACAAGCGCCCACCGGTTCCCTCGTTTCTGTGTGGCATTTGGGCGCATTTAGTTAATTGCATGAACTTTCGGCGCCCACCGTCCCGCGTACCAGGTCTTTGGGTGTACAACGTTTGGACCACGTGGTACGGTGGACTCTCGGCTAACCTGCATTAAAACAAACCACAAACTTGGTTCATCTTCACTATCAACGAGCGTGGCCGGCATCGAATAAAGCGTGACCATAGCGCTCCATTATCCGGGTACAGGACCGATCGATCAGACTTTCCCCTATAACACAAGGCGATAATGCACTCCATGTGCCCGCAACGCTCCATGTGTAAGGTCGGCTGCAAAAAACACAATGCGATAGGTATCTGCAGCCCTTCACGTTTGATCGATCAGGTTTCGGAACGTGCCTGAAAAAATTAAGTTAAAAATAGAACTACTGTAACGATCCGAATCCACACTCCGTGCTGGAAGGTACTCAACGCCCGAACGGAGGTGACGGCGTTCTCGACACTCTGCCCCTTCCCAGTTGGAAAAGGCTAAAAAGCAAAAATAATTGGCCCAATAAGCCCATCTGCCTTCTCAACGAACAAAAATCTAGGTTACGGTCATCCAACTTCCCGGTACGCTTAACGTAACTTTCTGTGCTTCTTTCCGCTCTTAGAACTTTTCTCGCCGCCTCTGCTAAACTAAGGCTCAACCACAGCCCAATGCTACCGCGCTTACACACAAACCGACTGGTCGCGGCTTAATGATCCCGCAGAAGACGCAGCGCCACGTGCACAACCCGAACGGGACCGAAGGGACCGGCTTCAAGAACAAAGTCGTAAGCTGTAAAATTTCGTTCGGCTCACAAGGAAAACTTTTCCCCCGTAGTACAGTGGTAGTAAAACCCGTACCCGCACACTCGGCATTGGAAAAGAAGCAAAAAAAAACCGGGAGGTTTGAGTCAGTGTCAAGGATTACTTCAAAGTTGGGCCCCGAGAGCGCGCGGGGTGCTTGTGTCCCGTTTGTAGACTTTGTCGAAAACTATAAATTAGAGGCAGGCGCTTTTTATTGCACACAAGCGCCCACCGGTTCCCTCGTTTCTGTGTGGCATTTGGGCGCATTTAGTTAATTGCATGAACTTTCGGCGTCCACCGTCCCGCGTTCCGGGTCTTTGGATGTACAACGTTTGGATCACGTGGTACGGTGGACTCTCGGCTAACCTGCATTAAAACAAACCACAAACTTGGTTCATCTTCACTATCAACGAGCGTGGCCGGCATCGAATAAAGCGTAACCATAGCGCTCCATTATCCGGGTACAGGACCGATCGATCAGACTTTCCCCTATAACACAAGGCGATAATGCACTCCATGTGCCCGCAACGCTCCATGTGTAAGGTCGGCTGCAAAAATCACAATGCGATAGGTATCTGCAGCCCTTCACGTTTGATCGATCAGGTTTCGGAACGTGCCTGAAAAAATTAAGTTAAAAATGCCGGTTCTCTCGTTTCTGTGTGGCATTTGGGCGCATTTAGTTAATTGCATGAACTTTCGGCGCCCACCGTCCCGCGTACCAGGTCTTTGGGTGTACAACGTTTGGACCACGTGGTACGGTGGACTCTCGGCTAACCTGCATTAAAACAAACCACAAACTTGGTTCATCTTCACTATCAACGAGCGTGGCCGGCATCGAATAAAGCGTGACCATAGCGCTCCATTATCCGGGTACAGGACCGATCGATCAGACTTTCCCCTATAACACAAGGCGATAATGCACTCCATGTGCCCGCAACGCTCCATGTGTAAGGTCGGCTGCAAAAAACACAATGCGATAGGTATCTGCAGCCCTTCACGTTTGATCGATCAGGTTTCGGAACGTGCCTGAAAAAATTAAGTTAAAAATAGAACTACTGTAACGATCCGAATCCACACTCCGTGCTGGAAGGTACTCAACGCCCGAACGGAGGTGACGGCGTTCTCGACACTCTGCCCCTTCCCAGTTGGAAAAGGCTAAAAAGCAAAAATAATTGGCCCAATAAGCCGGCAATCACGTACACGTTAGTGGGCCGTGAGAATCCCGTTGCCGGGATCGAGGTTTTTCGGGGCCCATAAGACGACCCGACGTGCACTTTTGCACTTCGACACTTTTGTGCACTCGTTAGTATCTCGCACCGGATGAGGATGCACTTGCCCTATTTGCCGTGTGGAGTACAGTGTGGCTATCTGTGGTTTTCTGCCACTGGTTGGAGGTGATGGTGGTGCTAGGGCTCCCGTATATACATGCGAACTCGAATGGAGTCGTATTATTTATTTATAAGACCACTATAAGACTCGTCCCTCTATGAACTTTTGGAACATCTCTGTGACAGCTGGGTTCTCCACGCCCAAAAAACTACATCCCACAATCTGATTTGACGACTGATGAGGATTTTCTGTATCAATCTATTCATTTGCTGTGCCCTTCCTGCTCGCCATTAGCATCTTCTACGTACAAACGCAGGACCCTAGGTAGAAAAAACACTCCATGAAATGCGCCTAAAAGTTGAAAAAGGTCTTCTCCACTGTTGACAAAACAAGTTAAGCCAACGGGTTGGGATGAAAACAGAAACTTGCCATAATAAGTTCGATCTAATGATTGCTCTCCATTGTGTGTGTGTTTGCTTGCCCGGTTTTTTTTTTCACCAAGTAAAAGTTTTTCCCTTTTCTTTGTCGTTTGAGTTTGAGTTTTATTGCAGTAAATCCTTCAGACGCCAGCGAAGAGCACGGGGCAAACCTTCGCAAACGGCCTATTACACGAGAACGGCATTACGGATGCAGTGCTGGCAGTAAAAACTTTGAAAATCCGCTCAAAAAGACCTTCCAGCGCAAAAAAAAACAACGGAAACAACCGAACGGGATGTTTTGGTGGAGTGGGTGGTTGCTTTGCTCTTCGCTTGGAAAGGTAATTTTTCGGGGCGGGAAAGTATAATAATTTCCTTTTCTACTTCGTTTCCAATTCTTTTTGTTTGAGTATCGAGTTAATGGTGGAACAATGGCGGTTTTTGCAGGGTTTGAAGGTCTGGGTTTGGACGTAATTGCAAGACGTTAGATATATATTCATAATATATAAACTCAAATCTTCTTAAATGATATGTGCTATACATTCTTATTTATTAATGAATTGATTAGATCAATTGCTATAATAATAAGAATTATATTTTAAAATTGATAACATCACTAACATTGCTTGCAAAACATTTCTGCATATTTTATGGCTGATTCATGGCTTTATGTTTACTAATACTTTAGTACTTTCGATCTTGCAGACTGGTCTTCTTCTTTACCCAGTTGGGGGCCTTTATGCCACTCAAAGACTATTTTACAGAAAATGCGTTCAAATGCATTTTTTTCTCAATTTTTACGTTCATACTTAAAAAATGAGATGCCAGGTCATCCAAACATCAACGATCTTGACGTGACGAAGTGGACTCTTCGATGCTTGGGTGAATGAATTTAACTAAAAACAGGTTCAGCAAAAGAAAAGTTCGAAGAGAAGGATTAAAAAATGGCTCTACAAAAAAGAACGAACCAAAAATGGAAACGGGAAGCAGTGGAACTTTTCGCTCGTTATCCGTTTTAATGAATTTCTTTTTATTGCAGTCAGTGAACGCATTTTTTCTGCCTCCTACGTTACCCGTTTTGTACACCCGCTCGTTCCACCCGCTGCTCTCTTGCTTTAATTCCCTGGGAAAATTGATCGTCAACCGAACCCGAAGGCTGGATGCAGCGGAAAATCCCTAGTTAAAAAGTTATTGATAATTTTAAAATAAACAAAGATGCTCGCACTGGGTATTTGCCGTCCCGCTCATACTGCAGGGAAAGTTCTGAAGAAGCTGACGGGAACTACTGACCAGCAAGAACGTGGAGGGGCAAGAAAAGTTTTACCCACAACACAAGCGCTCGGGCGCTCATTAGACGCGGGTTTTGGGCGCTTCTCCCTCTGCCTCGTTTGGTGGTTCGCATTTGTTTACATAATTAATTCTGTCATTCCACAAATCCTGGACGCCAATTCACGCTGGCAGTAGGCGTGGTGTTTTTTTTTCATTTTCCTGTGCCGTTTTTGTTGAGTAATTAAAATAAAGCGAAATGGCATTAAAAAAATCAAAGACCTTCACGAGTGTTGCAAAGTTTCAAACTTTGTGTTCGGGAGAAAGAAAGCGAAACAGAAAACCGGGTTGAAGCAGACGTGGCGGGGACATTTTTACAGCGAATATCTGGAAATTCAATTAAAAACAGTCTTGCCGACAGGAATGGCCACACGGGCCCGGAGGGTGCGTTCTTGTGGCGACTCGTACTCGACCAAAGCGAAAGAGAAAGAGCACACCTAACCCCAAAAGGAAACCTTCGCTTTCTTGCAGTCCACACTGGATCAGAAAAGGCTTTCATGCTAGCAGCGAAAGGGAGGACGTTAACCGGGAGTGATGGATAATGAAGGACCCTCCGAGCTGAGGAGGGAAATGATCCAAAATTATGCTAACAAGTGAATTCCATTTTATTTCGATTCTCCGATTTTCTTTTTATGACAAACTGCTTCTTACGGCTTTCCACTCCGTTACTTCCCGGCTCGAGCTGATAGCTTCCCCCAGCAACAGCAACAGGAAACAGTAGAACCCCATTTGCAAACGAACCGGGGGGAGAAAACCTCCCCCGGGGGTGTGTTCTGTTCGCTTCTGGCTGGAACTGGAATATATCACTCACCACTTTGTACGATTTGCGTTTGATATGATTTTGCTGCCTCGCCACGACATGGAACTGCAGTCGGTTGGGGTCACCGGATACAATCGTAGTACACCGTGTTGTTTTCTTCCGTGCGATCAGAAAGTCATTTCAGTGCCGCCTACTGCGACGAATGAAACCCGACGTAAAACGTCACAGGGCACAGTCGTTGGGGTAATCGTCGTCGATAGCCGAAATGAAATATTACACGATGGAAACGAGGGTCACCGGCACCGGGAGGCACACGGCTGTGCACGTGCGGCGGCCGGCTTGTTAGACACTTCCAGCTGGCAAGTGGCGGCGCTTCCGGGTCTGGTGTGTGCGATTGGGTGACGATTTCCGATTCCCTCCTTTCTGCTGTGAGGAGGAAAAAGCATGTAAAATTCGATAGTAACGCCGCAATGGAAATGAACGACTCCACAATCGGATGGGCTAGAGCACTTAGGCGGTGTTCGTGTGTTTGACAAGCGTGATAGTAAATATAAGTCCAAGTTGTTGCGCTCCAGCTGGAGATATTTGTTTAACATGTATTATCTTTATAAAGAAAAAGATTATTTTTCAGCCGTACAAGAAACATATGAAGGTCTTCTTTCTATTATGCATATTTCCTAATATTTTTGTCTGCTTTTCTTTAATATCAGGCTGAAAATGTTATATAAACTATATGTTCATGCATTCGAAAGAAATTTAAACATTTGGAAATACCAAAAATATCAGTGTTAATGCAAAAAACTAAATTATACGCCTAAATGTATGCTACATTTAAATTAAATTAAATTTAAAAGCATGTTTCATATTTGTTTATGAATTTTTCCTTATTTCTATACTAACTTTTCCATTCTTGTCTGAAGCAACAATAACCCCAATACACAGAACATCGCCTAACAGCTCATACAACATAAAAAACCGAAACAATCACTGCGTGATCGTGAGGAAAAACCCACTGTTAACATTGTGCCTCATCGTCATGATGTACGTACACGGTACGGTGCGCATTATTCAAATGAAATGTATCGGAGTGAAATATCTTTAATATTACATTTCCTTAGTAATTGAATCCCGGCCACGCGGTACGATGCGAGAACGGGAAAAGGGAATGTGTTTCCGCTTTGTCAGGACTCCTGTGTGCAGCGTGAACGAGCATTGTGTTTTTCTATTTGTAGGGTAGAGCTGCAAGAAAAAGATCCTACCCACAACTACTAGGCTAGACCCTGCCGAGTGGTAGCGTCGCTTCTCCTAAAACGTAGCGAAAAGAAACTAGATAATCATTTTTTAATGATGCCGGTAGGTACTGCCTGTTTGCCTGTTTTCTGCAGCAATCAACCACTATTAGGTAGTTGCGTGGAGAGGAAATGAACTAAGTGGCACAGCACAATGAGCCATCGGAAGGAACTGTTCGCTGCATTTGCTCGTTTGCCACGCCGGGCTCACTAGGAACCAGTTACTGATGAGTAATGGAAAGGCGTGTAACTCGCAATCTAAATAAAAGAGGATTACACGCATCCCATTACGAGCACGCTCTTCACGCACAATGTCCTGCGAAAAATCGTCCCCATTCAACTTACCCAGGCTCAGGTCTACCCTTTCACCCCTTTCACCCCTTTTGCTGTTGCGCCTTCGAACAAACGGGAACAGATGTAACGCAAAACCAACACCGAAACTATCGTGTCAAACCAGCGCATCAAACCGGTTTCCCGGGTGAAACTGTTGATTAATTGTCATTATAATCACTGGCGTCCGTTGGACCGTTTGGAAGTGAGGACGGTTGCCATTCTTTTGGAAAATTACCATAATTTACACTGGCACAGTCGGGCGCCCGGTGGCTTCTGGTCGATCTTTAACCCTTTTGTTTCCTTCGGTACAGTCGTTTGATTTATAATTGTTCGCCATTCGACACCGTCTTTCAGGACAGTGGTTGGCAACCTTGAAGAGCATAAGGAACAGGGAGAAAGTAATAACTTGAAAAATGTCAAAATGAAATTTGGAGATTTATTATTCGTAAATATTGCAAACCTTTTAGTAATAACCAAGCCGGAATAATTTACATAGTTAAACTAGTCAATAATTACACATTATACGTTTAAAAAGCAGTAATAACGTGTTGGTGTTCTGTATATTGCATACTTTTCGGCGTTAATTGCATCATGCTAAAATTTCGATGATTAAAAAACGCCTAAATGTATGCAGTACTTCACATGATTTGTTCGCCAAACCGAATCGATTATATACCAATAAAACGTCAAGCGAGAACGAAAATTTTTTCATTAGTTTTACCAAGTATTACTTTGATGTCCTGATTCATTTTAAGATCATATATGGCTACAAACATTGCTTTTTATAGCAAAAATTACTGCAAAACTGTTGAAATTTGTTTAATAAAAAATATGCCGACCACTGTTCCACACGGATGACTTCACGAGATTGTCAACGCACTTACCACTTTGCACTATCCCAATCCCAAAATCCGACAGGACGAAACCGGTTCGGCAGCGAGGGTAGGGAGCGCAGTGTTACACGAAGCGTAACGTAAACCTTATTTCAATAGTTAAATTTGCCGGAGAGCCTTCGCGCACGCTAATTGGATGGGACGCGGCGGGTCGGACGAAGGTTTTTCGGAGTTTGGAAAATGAATTTCAAAAATCGTCACCATGACCCCATCCCCAGGTGGCGTAACGACTGACAAAACTTTTCCGAACCCATCGCAAACGAAGGGAATGGGAAGAGGCGTGAAAAATACGCTTCAAATCCCATCATGTCTTCGTCGCTGAAGGTGAGTCGAAGCGCTGGCTCCTCTTTGTGTCACTATCGGTTAGAAATCGGTTCACTGAAGCAAATAGCGATAGTCAGCTGGAACAATTCCGCCAAGATAAGCGCGTCGACTCAAGCCCCAAACCCAAATTCTTGCGCTTGCCTCCTCGACTAGAATGTTGCAGCGCTTCACACCGTGCGAAAGGAAAACATCGGGTCCATCGGGTCCGCGTCCAGTGAAGTTACCGCATCGTCCATCCAGCCCCGGGACGGTAAGAATTTCCCAAAAGCTATTTTTCAGCGCCCGCCCAAACCGACTCGTGGCCGGACGAACGAGAGGCAGCTGGTGGACGCGGCATTGCAGCTCGCCTCGAAGGGCTATTTTTATTCCACCTGCCATCTCATGCCTCAGGCCTGGCGATCCATTCCGTGCGATGTGTGTTTTTTCTCTCGAGTACCACGCAAAAGGAGCTGGAAAACATTTTCCCTTAAAATTAAGTATTTCTCCTTCCCGAACGGACAGCTGAGTGAGGCAATTCCGCTGACCATCGTTGTGCTAGCGCCGCCGAAAGCAAACAGAATTAGACGGGAATTTATTTTTTCAGGAAATGAAACGATTTCAGTCCGCTCCGAGTCCGGCGGTGATAACTCGCACTCGAGACGAGCGACGAGACTGATGGCCTGGGCAAACAGCTCGGTACGAACATAATTGCTTCGGTCGGCGCGGTGGAAGGATTGCACCGATGAGGGAACGTTATCAAGTTTGATATTCATTTCGGAGTGTGTTAATTTGATCAGCATAGTGGATCGTAGCGGAATGGAATAGTTTGAATATTAATGGTTCTTGACAGACTAGCGAGAAGTCATCAGGCAATGGAGATTTTTTACGAAAACATTAGGAAAATTGTGAAGAAATCGTGGTAAACGATATAGTTGCAGGTAGATCCTAATAATAACTTCCTCCATGGAAACAATCCGAAGCATTTTCTGATGATAATTTATAAAAATCAGGTCCAGCTGATGCACCTTCAGGCTGATTAAGCTAAATTCCCCGAAAAGTATGCAATCTGCACTACAAAAGTCTTTATTCATCGAATCGGTTTAGCAGGCAAAGATAAATCAATCATTAATTGTTACACTTTTTGTGCAAATTACATTCTTTTGGACTGTTTATTAAAGCTAGCGCCTAAAAGTATTCTATGCGCAATACTCTAGCTTCATCGTTAGGTACGTTTATGATAATTTTCTTACAGTTACACTTGTAAATGGTTTGTTTTATAATTTGTAACACATTTTAACTGGTTTCTGTAGATGCTGCTTGAGGATAACATTATTTGTACTGTTTGAGCTTGAAGTTATACATTACATATTTTCTCATGTATTAAAAAAAATACATTAATAAAGTTGTATATAGTGCAGAGTGCATACTTCAATGCATCATTAGATCTTTACATTTTGCCGTCAAGTATGCAAGTATGCAGTATATTCAAAATACCTTCTAAAACAAACAAAAATATCTTCATGAAACCATAAATTCACCTTATTAATGACATGTTAGCCAGTTTTGATAATATTTCGTGCACACTGTAGCAACCGACGGAGTTAAATATTCTTTCCATGATATGTGTTCCTGTCGTTTTGAAACGGATAATTCTGAAAAGAAATGAAATGGTTTCTTGTAACTAATTAACAGATCAAAACTATGTAGTTTGTGAAAACACTTAAAAATATGCATATTTGATGGAATTATATCAGAATGGAAAGTATCGAATCGGATAAAACCAATCGGATTATCAGGTTTAGAGAAGCTTTTCAATTATATCTATTTCAGAAACCGTAATGATCGCTCCACAGCTGCCAGCAAATGAAAGATGCACTTTTCCTGATAAAGGCAAACATTCTCGATTGTATTTTCGTGGAAACTCTTGCGCTATCGTACAAGTGTTCCGAGCTGAGAATCTTCTTCCGGGAACGTATTACCAGCAGCTTTGTTTATTCACAATGTTTGGTTTCGTTCCCACCAGCCGGACGATTGACACGAGTCGAACGAGTGAAGGTCATCATTTTTTCATCGACAAATTTGCAACACGTTTGCTTATTTGCTTTAGCAGGCGTGTGGGGTGAGAAGTGGGCAGGGCAAAGCTGTTTCATAAAACTGACTGTAGAGGAGTTTAAGTTTTTGCTGTTTTCGTTCCCCAGTGGTGATGATGAGCATTTGGATAAATTGCATGCGATGCTTGAAAATGAAACCAGAAGCTGACGTGAAGTTTCCTGACACACTGACAATAAAAAATAACAGATTGTTTTGGTATTTGATGCACCACCGCACAGGAGGCCGTCTCGGTGCCCCGGCTAATGATATGTTAGACAGTTTGTACGAGCGTGTTTTTAATGCTAGCCATAGCAAAATTGATATAATTTCTTTGGCACAAAAAGTAATCGCACGAAAAAGAAACGCCCGTATTCAGTTTTGGCAGCCCGTCTCATCAGACGTGAGGCAAATTAAATCGTTTTGTCATGCCAACGCCATGGTCACTATCGCGGACGATCTGTCCAGCCGAGCTCGATTGCTGCAATTAGTTCGGCTAGGGCCGTGTAAGTGAAAGCCGTGCTCAAGATTTTCGTACGAACCGGATTGTGGATTTGTTTATTCATGTCAGCCCATTTTGTCTGGCCATTGTTTGCTCCGAAAGGACGCTTTCTTGGTGTGGGCTGGTCTGGTCAAATAGATACACTGTGTCTGGAAAGTTTATCTATCCCGAAGTTGTCGAGCTCATGAAGAAAACGTAGAGTATGTAAATGAAAACGGTATGTTTGCTTGTTTGGTTTAGAACGGAATCTCCTTACGTTCTTTAGGTATTAAAGTTTCTGTTCGCAGGTGTGAGATTACGAAAATATGGCACTAAGTGTCCGTATTGTACGAAAAGATTTATAGCGGCTACACTGCACATACATCAGTTCAAGATTTATAGGCTACTTAGTAAGACTTTTAAGATTATTAAACTTTGTTATTGGTTTATCTACATAAACTTAACTACTTAAACCATTTTAACCTTCCAAAGTTAACATTGCGTGCGAATTGCATACTTTCTGGCTGAATTTTCAAATTATCCGCCCTCTACAATGCAATGTGAATGATACATCTCCTCATTAATGATAAGTTTGCTAGAATACATCTTTGAAAAAATACTCTCTCAACCATACATATTTTTTTGTCTAGTCAAAATCTTTCGATGAAGTTACATATTGGCTCTTATAGAACATTAGGTATTGCAGGTCAAACTCATTATTCAAACGAGTTCCAGAGTGTTAGCCCCTTAATATTATTCAATGTCAGTAAGATCAGCCTATGGGCGTGTATAAGTGCAGCTTTAATTACAAACTTTAATCTAATTGCTGCTCAAGGATACAAATAAAAGTTGAAATTCGATCCAAACTCGATTGCAAGATCGCTCCGCCAAACATTTATCTTAATGCACGTCCGGAAAAACAATACCAGCAATCAAGCTGCGTAACGCAGCGGGCAGTAGCAGCTCGAGCGTGCGAGCACTCGTTAACAAAAATTTAATAAACTTGTTACAAATTTGTTAAATTTAATTACTGCACGCTGTGCAACATGGCGACGGCGACGTCGGAATCGTCCACGTTTCCCAATTAAAACGCCCGTCGGAAGTCATCCTCGTGGTTAGAATCGTTTCGTATGAGCGTCCGATGCGTCACGTGCCGGGCAAGACGCATAATTTCTCATCAATAACGTCTGACTAGCGTCGGGGACAGGGTAGGTCCCGTGCGGAGTCATTAATGATTGCGGACGGCTGCAGTGCTTCTTTTCGGGGGATGTTCGATGGAAAAGGAGCGACTCCACAAACAGCTCATTAAAATGTCGATGAGTGTTGATTGCGGGCTCCTTGCTGCTGCTCCAGGCCGGCCGGGAACGGTGTGCTGCATGCACCGAGTCAGTTCCTGAGCATGTAATCATCATGTGAGTAGTGTGAGTGTGTGTGTGTGTGTGTGTGCAGTACCCCCATTAAGTCGTGTGGAAACCCGCTCATTACACACAGACACACTGACCACCGACAACGTGGAACAAAGTCTGCCTGCCCACACGGGAAACACGCCCGTGTGGCTCCGGCCAGTCTCCAGGCTCAATTCGCAACCGAACGGGTGCAACCATTAGCCGCTCCGGGCCGGTAAGGTTCAAATTATTTTCTGATTTATTGTTGCACGAGCGAGCGGCGGCGAGTTTCCCCGAAAGCGAGACTCGAGGGGAACGCTACAGAAACCCCCGAAATCGGTGACTCGAGTCAAGTCGCTGCGAAGGATAAAGCACGATAATGTACACAAACAGCAGCAATTTCCTCTAATTGAAGCGCACCTTTGCCGTGCCTTGTGAGGTGCGACCACCGGAACGTGGCACCGAAGCTTAGACCCGTTCCTCTCCGTATCACACGGTTGGCAAAGCTAAGCAAACAGGGACGAAAAATTATATCAAACATAACATTTCAAAGTTTAAATTATTAATTAAACACGGCCCGGACACGAAGGGGCAGCTCTGGTGGCGTGTGCTGCACTTCGCTGCATCGGAAGGACCTCTTCGGGACAAAGTCCTCGTGGTGTCTTGCGCTCAGGAAACCCCAACCCGGGCTAATTTCGTTGCTGCCAGATTGCTGTCAACGATAGCGGGATTTTAGCAGCATCAAGCCCCCCCTAAGGGGTAATGCATACGGTGGTCAAACGATGCACGGTTTTCTGCATACACGCACACACCTACACACACCGGAAAATGAATCAAACTTAACGCGACCACCGCACACTAAACGTGGCAGTTGGCCAACACCAGTCCGGGAAGGTGAGCCTCGCCTGTCAGTGGGGCTATAGCGCACACGATTCGGAAGCCAGCAGAAGTAGCTCTCTCTCTCTCTCGCTCTAGTCCACACACGCACACCCGCACACGTGGGACTAAACACGAGACAAAATAAGACTGACTCCACCGGTGTTGGCTGTTTATCTGCGATAACACGCTTAACCGAATCTGTGACACACACGCCCACAAACTCGCAAGTGTGTCCCTTTTTTGCGAGCCGTGCAATTTCATTCCGGTGGAATTAATTCATTTCCGGCCCGGTATCCTTTGGGGGGCTGCGGGAATTAGCTTTCGGAGAAAGAGTTTTAATCACGTTGGTTTTACTCTATGTGTGTCGCTTGTAAGTGTTTCGTGGTTGGAAATGATGTTAAGTCAGCCTGACAGCTGGCGTCACATAACTTATGTACAGTTGAAACTTAATAGCTTATCGTACTAAATTAATAACATTGAAGTGAAATGAACTATCATCTAGCTTATGTAACGTTTCGGTGCATATTAACTCAAATTCAGTGACAAACACTCAAATAACTGGGAATAATCGGCAATAAGTCAGCGTTTGTCGTGCAGATTGCATACATTCGGGCATATTAATCGTGTATACACCTAACAGTATGCAATTCTCACTCAGCAATCCCTTTACGACTATGTTTATTTCACACTAGGAAAGGTTGGGCGAACAAAACATTCATAACGCATATGCCGTACACTTTGCATACATTAGGGCGGATTTGGCAGATTTACGTGTAAAAAAAAATATGTTAATATTTCATTTTCTACAACAATACACTCGTTAGGAAAAGCATTACAAAGCATTCTTTCGATAGCAAGTGCTATCCAACTACGTGTACAGTAAAGTCAAGAAACGTAAGAATTTAAAGACCTACACACACTTGAGTATTACAAGAAGAATACATTATGTTTCCAGTTTGTTTGTTCTTTTGTGATCAACTAAAGTGTTATTAAATTTACCTGTTCTGTCTAGTACAATTTGCTGAGCATCATAGCTAAAGAAAACTGTCGCACATGCTTTCAAAATGCATATATTACCATATAAATTCCTTTGACATTCACATTCGCTGAGTAGCTCGGGGTTTGTCATTCGCTGTCTAGCTCATTGCCTACATTCAGGCGCTCGAAACGAACGCAGTAGGAAAAAAAAACAACCAACCAGCCGGCCCGACAGTGTCGTACATATTACAGGAAATATTATAATCACTGGTTGGCAGCAAAAAAGAGTAAAAAAGACGCAGAAAGGATTGACCAAGCGGAAAGAAGAATGGTTGGGGGCTCTGTGTTTTGCTACGGCTTAGGACCGGGCCAGCCAGCGAGGAATGCATTCCGTTGCCTACATTCAGGCGGCTTTTAATACCGCCCATTTGCTCGTTCCCGTGGCTCATTCCCAGACGGGAACGAAATACCAAATGAGATCCAACCCCACGCCATACTCCACCATCCCGGCGTAATGTGCTCCGACGGAACCGCGCAAAAAAGGGGATAAGAGGCGCGCTACCCCCCGATCGGAATGCCGGATGATAATTCCATGTAATTATCATTATGGCATTCGGCACCGGCAAATGCTTGACCCGTGCGAGAGCGAGCATACAACCTTTGCCTGCAAAGGAAACAAGACGAAACAAAAAAACACACGCAAGGGATTATCGTGCTCCTGCTGGCTGAGAAGACGGATAGTGAAGCTTATTCCGCACATGTGCCACCGGGTTATTTCTTCCGCACCGTTCCGGAAGGTGTTATGGTTGTAGCTATAAGTAGAATTACTAATAAGAAGCTTTCATTAGTGTTGCGAGCGCTTTGCTGTTCATCGAGAAATAAGAGATATGGATCTAATGGTCATCTTTTAATGCTTTTAGTGTGGATTGGTTCGATAGGTGAGGAAGAAGTAGCTGGAGCTTTAATTTATTTTATTCTATATTTCTATTTCTTAAACATTTAAAACAATTTAAACATTATATAATTATAAACAATATTTCATAAACTCCAATGTTTATAGGAACAAATGTATGGAAATAAAAAAGAAATATTTAAAAAAATATGTACACATATAGTTTTAAAACACAGTTTTATTACAAATTTTCAAACATTCAATTTTGTTTTCCAGCTTTTTTAACGATAAAGCTTTTAGACGTTAACAAGATGTTTTTAAAACCTATTGCTACAACACAAACGCATTCTAAAATAAAGTTTACATTATGCGATCCTCGCACCAAGTTTGCGCCTAAATGTTTGCAAAAGACTGTTTTTTATTTTTTTATAAAATTTGAAACAAATGTGTATGAATGAAGGTTTTTCAAATAAAAACTATTAATAGGGCTTAGAATTATATAAATATTGTCTCTTATTATCTTTCAAAATGCTGTTTTATGTAAAAATAAATATTAAAGTCGCAACAAACAATCTCGGACACGTTTCAAAAACAAATCCAGTGTAATCATGTGTTACACAGCATTCAAGAAAGTGCTTCAAAGCCATTACAAACGAAATCCTGTAACCATCGCTTCACACTTTCACGTTGCCGAACGTGGAACGGAAGAGCATGCGATAGTTGGGTTATTTATCCTTACACTATTCATTTTCAGTTCCCCTCATCGAAATAGCATAATAAAAACACCTAAATTCGTCCCCGAGGGGTTCGGCCATAAAAAGAAGTGCTCTGTTGTGCAACAGTCCGACCAGCCCTTCGTTGCAGGCCGAAAACAACACTCTCGCAGCGGATTAACTTTGTTAAAGTCAAATTCAATTTCTAATTATGGTCGCAATCGACCTCGACGTGGACGTTCAAGAACGGAACCCCTCTTTGGGCGTTTTTTTCTTTGGCTCTGTCATAGGGAACTTCCCTACGGGACAAAAGATACAGAGCGGCAGACAGGATAACAGCACACATACACTTGCTCGGAAATGGGAAAACTCGTCCAAGCTGTCAGCCCTCAATGAGTGTGTGTGTATCTGTATTGGTTTCTCGACTAGTTGACCGTTCACTGCGAGAAGGGTGGAATAAAAAGTAATCAAATCATGTAAACTAGCCCAGCGCTTCAAGAATAACAACAACGCCGTCAGGATGGGAAACGGACGTCGGGAAGGGAACGTCCTTTTAACAGGCCCTTCGGGCAACAATCGTCAGAAAACGTCTTCGGCCCGGGCGGAAAGGGCCGGCGCACCATTAATTCCGCTCTCTTATTGGCATGGATTTTGCACCGGACGGGAAAACGAAGTTAAAGAGCGTACACTAACACCACCACCACCAATCGATTGGATTTTCCCGCGGGAGGGGCGTGTTTGCAAAACAGAATGCCGTTTCGGGAGACGAGCGAGAGCGAGTGTCACAAGGAGGTGAATGTAAAAATCTCCGTCCACAAACAAACAGCTTCTTTACAGGGCGAGGCGTTCTCCGTTCTGGAGCACCCGGACGCCGGTTTGCGTTTGATTGCATTTGAATGTAATCATATTAATGTGCGGATGGGTGCAACAGCGGAAGAAAGTGAAAAAAAAACAGCACGAGGGATGGATAATATTTTCGTTCAAGAAGATGGATTGGAGACTTGGGTCGGTATTCATGGGCTCGAGAACTCCCTCGAGAGCTGTGGCTTTTACCAACCTCTCTAAGCCTCTTACAACTTCCGAGACGCGGCGCCGTGTTCTAGAGTGTATCCATAATGTCCCGTTTTTTCCACTCCAAGACATCCAAATCCGGTGACAGATAGTTATCCACGCTGGGCCAGGCCTCTATCGTTCTCACCACAATCGATTGCACATTAAAGACCGTGCTGATTCCGCTTCCAACGTCCAGAACGTCATAATTCCGTCCGAGTATCGATTTATCGCTAATGTCCACTCCAGCAGGGTGTGTATTAAAGTAGGCCACCCATCCATCGATCGCACGACCCCATAAATTACTAGATGGAAAACAATTTCGTTGGATAAATATTATCATTATGGTGTCCTGTCCCGCGATATGCCAACGGCAGGGTGACATCGATAACACAGCCTTAGTGTCTCAACGGGGCGACCAGGAAGCACGCAATATTTGTGACGCCATATCAGCATGCACAGACGGATCTGACGGAGCGTGAGGAGCTTGTAGCATAGTGAAATGTTCAAAAGATTACTAGTCAATTGAACCGGATGAATCGGGTGCTATTTAATAGAAATCGCAATAACGCCTAAACTTTAGCAATTGTACCTCATAATCTTACTTGTAAGGGAGAAATTTGGATAAAATGGAGAAATAAAGCATTAAAGAAGAGCTGACGTAGTGCATATTGCGTAATTTTGAAGGCAAATTTCTAATAAAACAATAACATTCTTCTAAAATGCTTCTAGAAGTTATTGATCGATTTAGAATGTATCTGAAGTAATCCCATGATTAATATTATTTTTATTACAGCAACGTATCCATTAAACGTAATTCTTTGCCAAGAAAGGAATGCCAGAATCCGTTATTAATCCTGAACGGCAACTTGAAGTCATAAGAATACGTGTGTCGTGCAGATTGCAAACTTTCAGGCTGATTAAAGAAAGATACTGCTTAACGTATATAAACGACTCTGCATTAGTGTAAAATGATGCAAACACAATATGAAATTAATCTTTCTCATTAAACGCACATCATCATGTTAAAGTGTCACTACCGTGAACGATATGCATAAACCAAATAGTTTGCCAAATGCAAACGAACGAAATCACTTCAAAATGCAAACACAATCCCTCGCGGTAATGACAATTCAATGAGCCACTGAAGTTTACTCATTTCGTTTCCCATAAACACCCGAGTTTGCAATCAATTCTCCAAACAACAGCCGCACAGAGTAAACAGCACTGTTTAGCTAATATATTTCTGCACACGCGCTGCCCGGGTTTGGGCGAAAAATCGCGCCCAAATGTAGGCAACGGGCTGTCGGCAGGCTTATTAGCGAATTAAATTAATACTAAACACGGCGCTAATCACTGCGCAAACCGCAGCCCCGGGTAGTGTGAAAACGTTCGTACTGATATTTGCGCACACGCATATGAATGTTGGATTCCGACCTAAACGGAGTAAAATATTCACCCAAAAGTCAAATAGTCGAACTGTACGAGCGCGCCGGTGCTGCTTGCCAAACGGGACAGATGCAAATTTCCACCCATCGGGATGGGGTTCGGGCTTTTGGCAAGGGAAGCAAGCGGCTCGAATTCCCCGTGACTCATTAACTGGCTTGTCAATAAGAGTGCATAATGACGGGCCGATGATTATGAGAAGTGACAGCGCTCGATTGGAATCGCTTGCGTTTGGCCGAGTGCGATCCACTGTCAGCCACCAGTCCGATGTTTGGCGATGCTAATTGAAATCGAGCACCGTTCGACGCTTTTCGCTCCATCTCCCGGCCAATTAGTGTCTCGCCATGCGAGGCAGAAGCGCACGATTTGACAACTTTCTATGTCCGTGCTAGTTAATAACATAAAGTGGTGTGGTTTTTCCGGAAGTGCCGTCCCGGCAAGCTGTCATCGGCAGGCGTTTAATCCGTCCCCACGAGACACGGACATCCAAATTGAGTGCGTTTAATCCGCTGCGAATGTTCGCCTAACTGACAACGCTCTTTCCGCATGCAGACAGCTTAACGACAGGTACACTGAACCGAAAATTTAAACCGGAATAAAAGCACATCAAAAGAGTTGGCCTCAATCAGCGTTCATTATTTCTGGTTAACGTTTGTTTTTGTATCGATATATCAATCAATCGGGCCGACGCGCGCACCCACCATGAACGGTTAAGTAATACTGGCGATGGAGGCCTCACAGCAAGGTCATTAAATTAATTGAAATATAAATCGCTCTTACCGGTGCGCTTCGGGCTGCGAGCGACGGTTAATAGTAGAGGAAAAATAATACTTCCGCCTGAAACGCGCCGGTTATTGAAAGGTGTGAAGAGAGAGTCTGCTAAAGTGTGAAACGTAACCCTCGGAGCTGTGCCGCGCAAAACTGACAGGTTCTGGCGAAGCCGGTTGTTGTGGAGGATGCCCACGGACAGGATTTAGTAGAATGTAATAAAAAATGAGTTCAAGAGAAATAAACAAAAACAATCATATCAAGCATATCTCGTAAGTGTTGTAAACAGTTAAGGGGAAAAGCTTGTAGGTTAGATTCACCCTGCTCTATTTTCTCTTTTCTTTTAACTTTACTTAAAACGGTTATGCTAATCATTTGACCTATCGGTCGGCCTATCGCGAAGTAAACGCACAAAATAAGATTATATTTTGAGATTGTTTTAAAACTATCATCTTTTGTAGTGTAGAGCTCTTTCTTAGATAGATTATCGCCTGCCAGTATGCAATATAATGTTATTCACCCATATAGAGAGCCGCAGTTGCATTGAATTGCATACATTTTGGCGTAAATTTGCTTAATTAACCCAAATGAGTGTCAGTTTTATATCTAAAGCATACTTATAGCTCCTTCCTGATGGAAAATAAACTATTGTGCTTCGAGTTGTGTAAACAGCTCACACTGAGTACTTATAAACCTATTCAATGACCTGTTTTACAGTCGAAATCCGAAAATAGTTACAACATTTATGCTCACACAATCAGTTGGATCCGTATGTAAGGTACAAATATTCAAGCACTTCTCGAAAACACAGCATCCCCTCCTAGGTATACATTGAAAGCTTCGTTCCACAAGCACGAAACCCTTACCCTTTGGACGAATAAGCACGCTACTTCGGTCAAAGCGTGTTCTACACAACGAGTTACATCCGATTCATAAAAAAAATCCCCACTCAGTACCGGGCGTCGAGTGCACCAACAAACCACCAACGCAACCTCATCGAACGAGGCACGATAATGCTTGCTTTGTGCTTCATTAATCGCAAGCAGGAATCATGCCAGCAGGAGGAGCAAAAAAATAGAAAATCGACTCTTACCACACTAATAGCGTTACTTCGCCCGCAGTCCCGGACCATTCAATTACGAAAGAGCAAAAGAATCTCATCCCGATACGAGCCGGTTGTAGCTGGTGGTACCATTCGACAAAACACTCTCGTCGGAGCCTCGTACGAAAGCAAAAAAAAACTGTCTGTTACGTTTCCACCAGACAATAGGAGGCCACGCGCTGAAAGACGAAGCGAAGAACAAACAAACGACTAAGAAATCACGCACATACACACATGGATAGAAAAAAAAGGAAATGCCGAACAAACAAACCGTTCCCGGGCGCTGAGAAAATGAAAAGTCGAGTTTTTTTCGCCCACCGTGTGTTTGAGTGGGCCCCACCTGTCGTGTAAGATGGGACCGGCGAAAGGATGTCGGTTCGGCCGTTATCCCCTGCAAACTGCGCCGCCGCTCCGTGGGGACGACATTCATTTCGACAAACATACAATCAATTTCCATACCCCGGGTGCGGTTTGCGTTGCGCCATGTTCCGGACCCCGGCTCGGCTCGCCGGGACCGAAATCGGCAAACAAGTTCATCAACGTGGCGCAACCGATAACTGTTGCAGCCTCCAGCTTCCGGCATTGTGTCGGTGGCGAAGCTTCCACCTCAGGGACCTCTCGGCCACTGAGCCGGACACGGTGCGCTCATATATGCTGCGAGCTGAACGCTGAAGCCAATGATGGACGAAAGATGAAGAGCAAAGGCACGAACATGGCGAAAGGCGTGCGATTTTTTTTTTGGAGCTCCCGAGTGTCCGGAAGGAAGGAAGATTTATATTTTTCTATCGTTATAAAATCTTCATCTCAAAGTTGTTTCTTATCAGGGTTATTTTAAAATAACATTTGATGAACTACTATGCCATTCTTTCGTATCATTATTTTACACCTCTAAACGAGTCACATGAAACGAGTTTTCCTGACAATTATTAGCTTAACGAAATTAGTAAAAGAGGGTTTTGAACAAACATTACATTTATGTTTTATGCCATTCATTACACACTATTACAATGAGGTGTAGGAAATAGCAATGAAAATTATGTTAAATCAATTCAAAAAGCTCTTCTTTCAATAACTCATAGCATCAAAAGATATTTATTCAATCGAATCATGGAAAGAGAACCAAAATCCCCTCTCGTCAATCAAATTCCATTATCCAGCAATTTCAACGCAAATAATGATGCTCCCAAGCGTCTCAAAAAGCACCCCATCCAAACCGAGTTCAATTGAGCGAATATGATACAACGAAAAGGGAAAAATATTCATCCAATCCACACACAACGTCTGCACCGTCTGCACGTCTTTAATCTCTAATCACAAAACCCTTGACGCACCGGGGAAAAGTGCTTCCGCTAGCTATTTCGCAGTCCGTGCACAATGCAGCGCCCGGGGAAGTGTGATTTCAAAAATATTGTCAATCACTTCGCCCCGTGCGACGTGCGACACGGACGCATCCCTCATCCATCAGATGGTTACCGTGTTGCAAGTCCGTTTGCTCGTTAGTCCCGAAAATCCCGAAAACCCTGCAAACGCATCCGAGAGGGTGGCAGAACGGAGTCAAACCGTCGACTGACAGCAAGCACGAGTAAGCATTTTATTAAAATAAATGACAGGCGAGGTGACGAACTCTCGGCTCGTCTCGACTTGACGGTGGCGAATATGGGATGGCTTACTTGCTTGTTCGTATTTTAGAAATTAATTCAGTGTCAATGGCGAACGCGAGCGCGCACGCTGGCGGAAGTCGGCATTCATCACGCTAAAACGCAGATGCGCTCAAAGTAACAAGTTTCCCTTCGCATTCAATCGCGAGCCGTGAACCTTGAGAGGTGACTGTAGCAAACACACAAACAAACAAAAACGAAGCAGCAGGACGAAGCGTGATTACTATTCATAATGAAGCAGTATGACGGGCACAATCTTACCCTCGTGGTGAAGGCTGTTGGAAAAAAATGTTGGTCCCTCGAACCGGATCCATATGATAGCTGTCAATAGCGCAGACGACGACACCAACGACGGCGACGGGTGGAATCTTCTGTAAAATCACGCTTGGCCACTTTCGCCAGCTTCCTTCCGTGCGACAACACCGACAGCAGCGAAATGATGATTGTGACAGCACCCTCCCCGGTACGTTTGACAGCTTCCCGTCCGGCCGACATGTTCGGTTCGGTTTGCAGGAACGGCGCCACGATTGCTTTCAGAGAGATTAAACTCAAATCACGAATCGCAATTTTCCGCACCCATCGCCTGAAGGATTTCCGCCCGCGTGTGTACGTAACCCATATGGGATCAATCAACTCATTCTTGGAAAGTGAAATGTTCGGCAGCCCCGTACCGAGCGCAACGAGTTATGCTCCGTATCGAAATTTCACTTTCGGAAAGGATTCGCATAGCAACGCCCGTTTCCACAGTCTCACCGCGCCGCACGCAAACACGTTCGCACCCACAGCGACGCACACGCGTTCATTAATTTACTTGGTGAACTGCAAACAAAGCACCGGGCAGCTCTAATCCGACTGAAAACAGCGAAACAAATCTGAGGCTCACGGGTGGCTGCCATGCGAGCGTGCGATTCCATGCGCACTGCTTTGATTTTGCACGGTTCACGGGGTGTCGATGTCGACGATGCCCGTTTGCCGAACTGGAATTGTAATGAAATTTGCCCACCCCAGAGCCCTGATTAAATTAGACGCGGGTACGACGCGCAGGCACCTGTGTGGCGAACTGGCCCGGCCCACCGGGAAGGAGGATTAAAATTTGAGCTCACGTGGTACTTTTGCAATTATTCGCAGCGCGATGACAGCGGCAGACGGCAGAGCGCCCTTGCTGGTTGATGGTTGCGCGATAAAGCTACCACAGGTTGCACTTTTTCGTGGAAGGATTTTGGCTCCACTCTCGCGCGCCCACAATCGATACTGTAACGTATGAGTGGCGCATATCGGTAAACATTACAAATTGGATAAATGAAATTACCGGCAGGCGCGGCCGGCATCATAACTGGGTTTGATTGTTTCGTTCGGAATTGCTCATTACACGAGCACATTTGCGTTCATTGTGCGTGCGTTTCTGGAACCATTGTTTTATTGAATTATAATCGGGTTTCGGTGCTCACGCTCGATTCGCGTGCAACGAAACCAAAAAATAAAACACCTCCCTCACACACACAATAGTGACAACGACGTAATGGCAATGATGTTTGGTCTGAAAGGCTGCTGGAGGCGAGGATCGCGGTGGTCGGGTGCGGTTTGCATATCAGAGCGCAGCAAGGCCAGCCCGTGGTCGGCGCGCTTGGTGTGGACCGCATGTCACCAGCAGGCATCGTTCAATCGCCACCGTATGGGACATAATAATCATACCGAATGATTCTGGTGAAAGGGACCGGCTGGGGGGTGCAGGAAATCTCATTTTCCCGTGGCTGGCCGAGTTTAAATCGTCCCTGCTTGACCATTCGGGGCAAACTATGCGCCAAAAAACGGACCCGCTTTCCTTGCGTTTTTCACCCACCGGACAGTGTATTGAGTTTGACCGTTTGGAGCGAGTTTGCGTTATGTGGCAAACATAATGCGCTCGATTGTTTTACTGCCTACATACGCAAGCTTTGGAACGCATTTGTTTTCGAGCGATTTTGTTTCTATTTTTTTAGCTTCCGCATGGGCAAAATTTACCCATTGGAAGTGCAATTACTTCGGCAAACACTACAAAACCGAGTTTAATTAACAATCGCAACCACTTCATACTTTCCAGCCGATTGATTTTCAATCCGAGCTAATATCCCGCACACGCACGTGTGTTTGAAGCGTTTCTGTAGTTTTTCCCCCCAAACCGAACGATTCGACTCATTTTCTACCCTGCTGCCACGAGCGGGAACTTTCAAATTCAATATTCATGCACATGATACAGAGCATAAATTGTTCATAATTGGAGCTGGTTTATCGCACACCTTTCGTGCCTTTTCGATTCGCGATTCCCGCGCATATTGTGAGCGTTAACATGTTGCGAAATGAGCATATTTTAGCGTTAATCGTATTACAATCCGAACGTATTGTGTTGTTTTTAGCTGGGAATCGTGGTTGTTGAAAGCAGCGCTCTTTGTGTTGCAATATTGATGTTGGGAAACATGTTTATCCTACATTCATGCCTTGGTTTTATTGAAAATGAACTCCAAAAGCCACTTATGTACAAGTACATACACTATTGTTGGAAACATTTTATTCCTAAATATAAGTGCTGCTTCAAAACGTGCATGTTATAAGACTAGTGGCACAGTTTAAAGAAAAACTTTGTTTTAAAAAATACATGAAATCTGTTCCCGACGGTAATTTTCCTATTTTCTTTAAATATTTCTATTTTTTAGCCTAATTAATCAAATAATATTGGGATAAATAAATCGTTATCTGTTCCGTTATAGAGAGATTTAAGCGTACGTTGAGGCTAATTTAGTATATTTACTCTCTAAAGTAAAGATTAGCGAAACCGGTTGGTTCATTCCTTATTAATTCTATTTAACTCGCTAGTTGATGCAGTTTGTCAACTGGGAATTTGTTGCGCGCGTGAAATGTTTCTTCGGTGTACGAAATATTTCATGCACATTATGGCGATATTTCAATTACATTTCAGCATGCTATAATTTCGATTTCAATGAACTTCCTTCATCAAAGGAGAAGGCTGCTGTAGTTCAAACAAATTTCATTCATATTTTTTAAAGAAAACTATTAAAAGAATGTTTTAAATATGATGTATTAGATGTTTAACAAATACAACCGAGTCTATACACAAATAAAATATCAATTTTCCTCCGGATGCTTCCGAAAAGATACCCTGGCGAAAAAATTACCAGCCCCCATCTGTCAATCCTTATCACGCAAATAAAATTACTTCAACCTCGACCAGCACACAAAGTCGTGCTCATCTTCAAAACGGATTAGTGACTGATATTAACAGCTCCTTAACCGGTTACAATTTGATTACACTTTCTATCACTTGCTCCGATGCGTGGGTCCTCCCATTATGGGTGAACGATTGAACGCGTCCTTTCGTCCCTTTTGCTACCGATCCAGACAGACGTCTTCGAGACGGACGGAAAGTAGATAGGAAATGAAAAATTCAAGCCATATTGCACTCTTCGCTTACTTGTTTCTTTTTCTCTATTCCCGATTACACCATCCGCCAAGGATCTGCTAAAAGACTCTATCCAGCGAGAGTCCTACAGCAAAAAAGGACTATAGTCTTGAAGGATCTCTCATTCCCAATTCTTCCGTTCCTTTGTGGAGCAAATCGGTTTACAAATTCCGGACTCAAAATCCTAAACCCACCCGGCACGGGCTGGATGAAGCGAGAAGGACCCCTCGTTGAATTATTGATCAGCGAATCGACCTGAGATGGAGCGGCCATCGAGACGGCGAGCTTGTCCGGATGTTTAACCGTCTGCCCAAGGGTTAAAGATTATTTCAGGTCCCTTAAGAAGCTGGTCATCTGCTCTGCTCTGGTTCAGCGTATGTTGGGGGTGAGTGCACTT
>KZ069643.1:298354-309626 GCA_002091845.1 Anopheles cracens
CGTAACTCAGTCGCTGTAAAAAAAGAAGTTCCTACAGTTTGAAGCTAAGGTGCCACATGATTGAAAGGAGTCAATTAAATTATGGTTCACTGACTTTTTCTCCACATTGGAAAACAAGAGGAGGAAACATCCCACACCAATATGGCAGTGCAAGAATTTCAATCACAAGTTTTTATTTGAAACATTCGCTTCGGTAAGAAGAAAAAAACATAAGTTTTCATTCCTTTCCTGTCTCGCTCGCCCTCACGATGCACCTTTGATTGGAAGTTAATCATGGAAATATTTCACAATTTTGTTCGAATTTCGTTTCGCCCCAACGAAGAAGAATTCCACGCCGGCTTTGCTTCATTTGCATCTTATTAGAAGCTGCCGCGGGTAAAGGGGCGCTCCTTTCAATCGAGCGGATAAAAAGCGATCTCATAACTTTTACTATTTCACGAGAGTTTCACTGCTTCCATCATTTTTTTCGGAAACTTTTATTAAACCACAATTTCGTTTTCGATCTCTTTTTTTTTCTCCGTCTTGCATTCCCGGGCTCTTCTTTCATAACTGACCAGCGATCGGGATTAATGCGGTACGTTCTTTTGCGTGAACGGAGGTTTTGAAACTTTGCAGCAAAAAAAACACACATTTTCCACCCTAACTATTGTTGTGTTCGTCCTTCCTTCCGAACGTTCGAGGAGCCTCTCCAAGCGAACCCGGAATAAAGTTACTTCGGGAATGAAGTTTTGATGACCTTTAGCCCGGCTCCCGCGGCTGATGGGGACACACGAGAAACGGATACATTAAACTTGGGCCACGCTCGGGTCCCCCCGGGTGAGTTCAACCTGACAGCGCCCGGGAGCTGTGTCAGTGTCAGGTTCTTTCCTTTTTTGTCTCCTGCTCCGGCAAACCGTCTTCCATCGAGAACTTACTCACTCACATATGGGCTCACGCCTGCCCCCTCGGCTCCCTTCTTTTAGCTATAATTGGTATGTCACGGTACGTTTCGCTGTTGTTTTCCGAAACACTGCACCGAGCCGGACGGTCGGATCGATCGCTTGCCCCTCCCGGGAGGACGTTTTGTACAATCCGATTGACTCTTTGACAGCGCGTCTAATGAACTACTTGTGGTTGTGGTGCCCGGTGCGTTAAAGTTCCTCACGGAAGGGTGCATCGAACGAGAGTGGGTTGTTGTTTTTCTGTGAAAAGATTCTGAAAGGAAACAATTATTTTCATTTTTTATGTATTAGGAACACTTTACCATAAAAAAACTAAATACATTTCTGGCAGCAATTGATGTTGAAATTATTCTGCTATAAAAAACAGTGTTTGTGCCGTATAATGTATTTCATTTGCATACTTCTAGGCGTTAAGACAGACATCCCAGCTATTTGAACAATCAATATTACTAAATATTTCCTACTATGGCTATTTGAAGATTTTTTTTGTAAATAAACGACTTATTGGGAAAAAATAGATTCAATTTTCTAGCGTCTCAAAAATCTGAAGAAATACAGAAGATAATTCCATGCAAACAGCATTACAAAGCCTAACAATCATATGAATAACGATTGAACCTGCTTTTCCCTTCAAAAATACATTGCGAAGCATTTAACATAAATCGGCATAAAATTTTACCAAGCGAACCCGGAATAAAGTTACTTCGGGAATGAAGTTTTGATGACCTTTAGCCCGGCTCCCGCGGCTGATGGGGACACACGAGAAACGGATACATTAAACTTGGGCCACGCTCGGGTCCCCCCGGGTGAGTTCAACCTGACAGCGCCCGGGAGCTGTGTCAGTGTCAGGTTCTTTCCTTTTTTGTCTCCTGCTCCGGCAAACCGTCTTCCATCGAGAACTTACTCACTCACATATGGGCTCACGCCTGCCCCCTCGGCTCCCTTCTTTTAGCTATAATTGGTATGTCACGGTACGTTTCGCTGTTGTTTTCCGAAACACTGCACCGAGCCGGACGGTCGGATCGATCGCTTGCCCCTCCCGGGAGGACGTTTTGTACAATCCGATTGACTCTTTGACAGCGCGTCTAATGAACTACTTGTGGTTGTGGTGCCCGGTGCGTTAAAGTTCCTCACGGAAGGGTGCATCGAACGAGAGTGGGTTGTTGTTTTTCTGTGAAAAGATTCTGAAAGGAAACAATTATTTTCATTTTTTATGTATTAGGAACACTTTACCATAAAAAAACTAAATACATTTCTGGCAGCAATTGATGTTGAAATTATTCTGCTATAAAAAACAGTGTTTGTGCCGTATAATGTATTTCATTTGCATACTTCTAGGCGTTAAGACAGACATCCCAGCTATTTGAACAATCAATATTACTAAATATTTCCTACTATGGCTATTTGAAGATTTTTTTTGTAAATAAACGACTTATTGAGAAAAAAATAGATTCATTTTTCTAGCGTCTCAAAAATCTGAAGAAATACAGAAGATAATTCCATGCAAACAGCATTACAAAGCCTAACAATCATATGAATAACGATTGAACCTGCTTTTCCCTTCAAAAATACATTGCGAAGCATTTAACATAAATCGGCATAAAATTGTACCCACCTTCGCACACTTGCGCACACCAAATCCTCATCATCATTGCGATTTGAACACTGAAAACAGCTTTCCACTGCTCGCACACACACGCTCACCCACATGGCCCGAAACAAAGCTGTAAAGGATGCGAGTGGAAGAAAGATTTACGATCTGTTGCCTACGCTTGGCCTACGGTAACATCGGAACAAAAAATAATCCCACACGCACCATAAACGCCACACGTAAGGACCGGTACAACGCATCAATATATGCACGCACTCCGCGATATCGGATTACCATTACCGGTGGTGATTCGGGTACGTGATTACAATACATTAGGCACCGCTCCAAGGGCCACCCCTTCTTCCGGTGGAGCAAATAAATCAAAACCGAAAATATGAAACACATTTTCCCATTATCTTTCGGCACACATCAGCTGATCGATTATATCCGCTTGATGGGCTGCAGGCCAGGCTGTTTTCTTGAGAAGTTCGGCTGTCGGTAAAGTTTTCCATTCATTTTTGTTTCTTTCTCCCATCGTTCATTTGTATGAATTATTAAAAGCCATATGCTGCCTTCGAGCGCCGCTGAGCGCAGTGAAAGATTGATTTTTCTTGAGAGCATTTGTTTTCCGCTTCCCAAGTCAGGCGAATGGAGCTTTGCAGCCGAACAAGGTCTTGGGGAAAGAAAAAATCCTCCCGCTTCCGGTGAGCTCTCGAAGCAAAGAACGTCGGCACGGCCGAAGAAAATCCACTCTTGAATCCAGCGGGCCGGCTACTTTCGGGTTGAAAACTCTCGCAACTCTGCCGCAAAACGCAACTCCTTGCGAAACACATGCTAATTACGATGCACGTTTCGTGCGGGTTTACAAATGGCACCAACAGGAGTGGGGTAAAAAAAACACAACCCAAACACTTCAGCTTCACGCCAGGTCGCACACTGAAAGTGCGGGAAAACAACAATAATTTCTTGCAAAGTGCCAGCGAACGTGGTAAACGAACCGAGAAAGGGAAGAAAGTTTTATTTGGAGTCGTTCAGGTGTGAATTTCGGCACCCTGGAGCTTCATGGGGATGGTGGATTAATAAGTTTGGATTCACATTTCATGAGGAGTTTCGCTTGTATCAGCAGCAAAAGCAAAGTCTAAAGTCATTTTTAGTGCTCCAGAACAAGTACTGATTCATACTATACACATAATATAATAGGAAAGCAAAACTAATCAATACTTTATTACTATGTTATAGTTTTGCTTTATTAAACAGTTAACACCTAAATGTTTGCACATGAAAAAATATTCTATATTTTATATATAATGCAACTATCGAAAAAGGCTAACAAACATGACAAAAGTAACACAAAATCAATTAGTTTGTAACACAAAAATAGGATTATAAAAATCTGTTTACAAACCCTGAAAGTATGCCCGTTGATCAACGCCTAAAAGTATGCAGTATTTAGGATCTCAATGAATTATTGACGCTTTGAAAGTAATGATTATTTCTAATGGCCTTCGGCGAATTTAAACTTCAGTATATTATGTTTCGTAACGTAGGTACAAACCTATCGAACCTGTGATGCTTTAAAACCTCTCAAATGACTCCCAATCACTGCTGCTCTCCACAAAAAAAAACACAATAAATAACAACTCGCAGCAACTCCACCCTGACGAAACCGAAACGTAAGATATCAATAAAGCAATTCTCGATGCACATCGCCGCGAGACGATCAGCGGCACTAAAGGCAACATCAAAGAGACTTCGCAATATTTCCACTTCCTTACACAAATTGCAATTTTTCTCGGCTGATGTACTCCACGCCCGCTGCTTAAGTACTTCATGCTTCGTTTGGGGGGAATCAAAAATCAAACCCACCGAAGAGTACTTCCGGCGGACGTAATCCAGCGCGATGGGGAAGCTCGCTCGCGAAATAAATTGCCTCGATAGCGTGGACGTAACGGTGGAAAGAAATCTAGCGCCGCTTGGACAACAGCTCCCTCTCGCTGGAGAGAAATGGACCAGCACGACCGTCGAAGCAATCCGGTCGTTATTAAGCGTCTAATCAAGAACGAGGATATCGGTGCCGGAATTGAAGTGGAATAGGGTTAAATAATTCCTGCCGTTACCTTATCATGCGCCGGTATTACTAGTAAAGCTCGTCACGATTAAGGTGAAGGATTGCAATGGCACAAAATGCACCGACGAAACAGCAGCCGCCGGGAGAATGTGAAATATCTTGGAAAATATTTTTCACCTTCTTATCGAAACGATCCCCACCATTCGAGGGGTTAAATGACTGCTTCTGCTATTCTTACTCCGTCCGCTTAGGAACTACAATGCAATGGGGCAGTGATGTTCTCATCGTGACCCTTCAGCAGCAGCAGTAGCAGAGAGCTTTCGGAAGTGATGGTTCATTAAGGTGGAATATTTTTCCGGACAGCTTGCGCTCTCGCATCGTCGATGAGTTCAGGTGATTGTTATGAGCTTTAGGAAGCGCGTGCTGATGTTTTATTCATGACTACAGGACTAAATTAATGGCCGTAAAGCAGTCCGTAATGATATTCTCATTAATATAGCAAACATTCCGTCTACTAGCTCGGCAGCGCCATCTGCCGGGAATGAGCCGAACCCGGGTGACACCCCGTGCATTCCGAACGGCAGAAACGACCGAAATGCCCCCACAAACGCTGGGAATTTCACATCCTGTCAGCGGCAAACTTTGTTGCAAGTGTTTATCACCACAAAGGAAGGTTTTTTTTCGGTCAGATATCCTCTTCGTGTCCACTTGACATCTGCTTTAACCTTCGCCGCAGGTTGACGCCGGCAAAAATCCTCATAAATCCGGTCGCTCGACGATGCTCGGCGGAGATACACAGCGAGTGCACTTCACCCGATGCCACTCAGCACTCGCTTCATTCCACTTCGCTCGCAAAACAAGCACCCGCTGGGTGGAGTTTCGCTCAGCTGCGCCCCGTCCGCCAAACAGATACGGGAAGTGGGCAGCCATCCGGCTTAATATCCTGTGGACGTTCGTTCCATTCGTTTGTCACACCGCCATCGACATGGTCCCGCGCTGGTAGATGCTTAATTTGATAATTTGATTTAAGGGTAAGTGATTTCTTTTGTTTCCCGATGTCTCCCGGGCGCTCTCGCAGCCAACACCAGGTGGAGATGAAGATGGCGTCCCGAATTGAGGTACGCGAGGAAAAAGTTAAAGCCATTAAAAACAATTCCGGTACGCACCACCACCAACGCCACCACTGCCGCATTAGCCGGCCAACTTCCGGGTGACAACTTTTAAAGTAATCCAATTAAAGTCACGCAAAAACAGGAAACCACCGAGCGGGAGCTGGGACCAGAAGTAGCGGGCACCGCTGGTTCCGAGAGTAATTAGGTGGTGGCAATAAAAGTGGACCCTCTGTGTGAGTGTTGGAGATAATAAAAATTTATCACCGCACATACCTCAGGGCGGATAAGAGCGCCGTGGTGGGAAAATGGTTCAAGCAGCTGTTTGGACGTTGCCGTTCGACGATAAGCGGCGATGAAGTGTGTTTGAGATGGGGATTCGGAATGTACTACACAGCTTTGGAGCTTATCGAAGGGGTCAAATGAAATGCGCTTGTTTGCTTCAATGTTGATTATGAGTTTGATTAAGTACAGTTTTCCTGTCTCAGTACTCAGTATCATTAATATAAGAGGAATTAAGACAGTGTTATATTGGGGAGTCCAGAACGAAGATTTTCTTGGAAAAATAGCCTTAAAATCATATGATGGTGGATGAAGTCTAATTATAGCACTTATAAAGCGTTGGTTAGATGAATATTGCATACTTTAAGGCGCTGTACTAAAATCAGCCTGAATGTATACAATTCACATGAAACCATACCTTTTGATAAATTCTGAATTTTCACTAAAAGCGTTTATAGAACATTTGCAAAGCGACCTTTACCTAACTATCCTCACGAGCGATAATCATATAAAAAGCCTAATCAAGCTTGTGCTTAACAGCTACCATTAAACGCGTTACTGAATAAACAATTCTGATGACATTTTCACCCACCCGGTCCTATTCTAACAGGTTGTCCCTTGTTGCATTACAACACACAACCAAACGCCTAGCAATTGCGCCTATATAGAATCTAAGAAATTCAGCCTGTATACATAAATAATGATTTTATTTCTTATAATATATGATTTACTTCTTCCTTGTATCTATCCCATCCCAACACCAAATCACAATTTTGTAATAAACATTTCAAATTAACTCCCTCTGTGGTCTCTCCAAAACTGGCGCCATTCTTCACCGTTCAAACGTTATGAATAAATTAATAAATTATTTCCTCCAAACTCCACAACCGAAGCAAAAAGGAAAAGAGGAAAAAACGGCGCACATAATAATTGCAAATTGCAAATAAATCCACCAAAAACCGTCTCGTCTCCAACTTCCGGTCGCGCCGATGCCGATCGTACAGCGAAAATGGTGAAAAACCGCACTCGAAAAAACCGGTGACGTTGCCGTAATTCGCCTTAAAACCGCACCGGCGACACGGCCAGGAGGAACTTCCCGACTTCGAGCAAGCCATAATTCGATTAAGGGATCGCATTTCATTTGATGCGCACACAAAACCAGATTTTGTGTGAGACGAGCCCCGCCGGGGTGGGTTCCCATTTTCCATTGCCGCGGTTCCATTCGCGCTTTACATCCTGTTCGTTAATTGTTGATTGGAAGGAGACCACCAGCGAAAAAAAACATTTCTTGGAATAGGTTTCGCGAGGGGAATAGAATTAAACGTGAGCGAGAGTACGGGGTAATAACTTGTCCAATGTGAGAATTGAGTTTGAGAAAAAAAACGACCGCGTGGAATAAAGCATTAAAGTGTAAGCAAACTGAGCAAACCATCCGTGTCGCCGTGGCACGTTCCGCCATGCTCCACGGAAGTGCACACAGTGGGTCTTGGGGGTGGGGTCGGGATTGTCACACGTTTGCATACTAACGAGCCGACCCGGCCATAGAAGGACGTAGCGTCAAAGAGCGAAAACCGAAACGTGGTCGACAGTGACGTGGACGTGAGGTCGTCCGTCCGAACTGGACACGTCTGACGCGTGATGCTGGACGTGATGATCCGTTGATGTATGCGGTTCCTCTGGCCCGTCTGCTCTGGAATGGCCGTGAGGGACATTGCGACACATGTATCCGTGTGGAATTTTCTCTGTATTGATGTTTGCGGTTTTTCTGGAGCACCAGTTCACGGGTAAAGGATATGAGGAGGAGTAGAGCAAGCTATGGAGATGGTTTCAAAATGAAGTCGTAGACATTAGGAACTCTGGATGTTTGGAGTTATCTAGTCTTTCGAAAAACCTATACAATGTATTGAAAAGATTTGACAAGTAACATAACAGTCAGATCAAGTTAACTAATCCAACAGCTGTGTTTCTGTGCAACTCGGTGACACTAAATGTCTAAACAACTGACAACTTTTAAACAACTTCTTCACAAAAGACCGCCAGAGCTCAACAAACACTCACACACAAATGTCAACAAGCCTGCCAAGCCCGCTTGTTTGGGGAGCCTCATGAGCAATCTTATCTAAAATCGAATCAATTAACAGCTTTCAAAACTTCCGAAACTGTAAATAGAAACATCAAACAGCGCCGGAGCCGGAATAGGCCTGCCCGGAAACTGCACCACAGTTGGCCGTGCTCTGACCATCAGGTAGCTAGCATGCGATGCAACATTTATCATCTCAGCGGGCCGTGCGCGTGTGTGTTTGGCGTGCGGGCCCGAGTCTTGAGTGTTTGTTCCCGTTTTTGTCCTACCGTGCGCTGTCCCGAGAACGGCCACACGTACACGCGGCAGCAACACTTTCCAATTTAAATTAGTGGTCATTCACTTTTGCGAGATTCATGAATATTTGCATGATAAATCACGCACCGTTCTGGACGGCGACGCTTGACGCGTGGTGTGGTGTTGATTTTACGAGCCAAATGGATGAAAATGATCGAACGGACAGAGAAAATGCATCGAGTGCATCAACATTGTCACTTTGGGTGGGCCTTTCTGCCGGTTACTGCGTGTTCGGAGTAAAGATTTAAAGTAAAGTTGACGGGCAGGGTGAATTTACGGTGCGATAGCCTCAAACGAGAACGAAATTAGTGATATTTGAAGCTGATTAGCTACTATTACGTAAGAAGAAACGTTTGCTATTTGTTAGTTAACTGCATGCTGCTAGTAATCAACTCCATTTCCATGCGTATTGCCTTCAGTTTACGCCTAAATGTATGCAATTCACAAAACACAACCAAAAGCTTTTCAATGGAAATTTCAGTTTAAATAATACATAAATAAAGCATAAGCTGAGTAGAAATGTAAAATATGTTAAGTTAATTTGCTGAATCAGCCTAAAAGTATGCAATTTTGCTCACTTTAGGTGGTAAATATTTTTCTGATATGCATGTAGAAACTTACTGAAGGTGTAATATAACGAATATGTAGCGCACATCAGTGTAATGTTGATTGTTACTCCTAAAAGTATGCAATCGGTGCAACGAAAACAATATTAAAGCTTTATTTTGTTTTTAAGCAGATAATATCCCTGATTTAGCAATAATCACCTTTTTACACACGCTCGCTTGAATAAAACTAATCATTGTGCAATATCTTTGAAATTCAGGCTCATAGTAACATTTTAGTTCCACTGGTGTGACGCATGCTGTAAGCTGTCAACGAGCTGAAACATCGAACGTCACCCACCTTCCATCACGATCGCCAATCGATTAGAAGTGTGCGTAAATAGACGTACGGATGCATCACACACGGGTATGCATTTGTTTCGCAACGCCGCATGCAGCACCCGAACAGCATCACAATTTTGCTCCGCTTCGTATCCCTGTGCAGGAAGGAGCTCACGAAGCTTTCACACGACGGACAGGCATTAGGGTGCGTAATCAAATTTTGTAATTATGCAAATGGAAATTAATTTATTCAATTGTGTCTGAACGGCTGCATCGGACGTTGTGCGATGACGGTGTCCCCCCATCGATGCATCCCGTCGCTACAGGGTGCGATTCAACAGCGATGCGTTTACATCGCAGCGCCCTGTTTACGCACAGTAGGCACTGGATGCGGTGAGTTTCATCAGCGCAGGTTGTAGCGCTGCATAATAAGGTTACCAGGTTTGCCTGGAGTGGACGCAACGTTAATGAATCGAACCATTCTTGGCATCCAGAACGCCACAAATAGATTGTGCTAGACGTATTAACTGCTCCTGGAATCAAAACGGGTGGCTGCCAGTTATGAATGAATTCGGCACAGGTCGATTTAGTTAGATAAAACGGAACAATTTCGTAAAAGACCGACCGCTCGCTTACAGTGGTACCGAAATAAATGATAAATATTCATAAGAATCACTTTCATCAACCTCCGGAACCCCTCCGAATCGAGTGGAGTTTTTCCGCGCTCACCTGACGGTATAATATTTCATCAAATATGCACAACATTCCACCAGCCGGCGGCATCCAAGCAGGAAAAGTATAAAATGTTGCCAAAAACAAGCCCTTACGCTACTAATGACAAGCAGGACCCAACCCGAAAGCCGGATGTTCGCGATACGTTTTTTCCCATTTGTTGAAAAGAGGTTCTCTAACAAGCGACGGAGAAATCGCGCGACGGGAAATTGCCTCGCATTGCTTTCACTTCCTAGTCGGGGCGGGAATCGTGGAATGGAAATTGTTACTCTCTTCCCGGGTTCTTTCATATGGCAATCCCTTGAAGAATGTCTAGGAGCATTGAAGATACCGCCAACTTCCGGACTGTGGTGGGCCCGCTATATAGACCGTCTTGGTACTATCCGGGTGGGTTGACACAATCGAAACACCGGATGAAGCGAAACGTGAGTCCTATTAGGTTCGGAGTGGGAAGAAATTTCACAAGGTTCGCAACTTAGCGACGTGTATAGATTATACTCGCCACCGTTAAACTCCCGATCGAACTCCTTTTCGGCAATGGTCACGATATTGGTCCCTGTGTTGTCCTTCAAGATATTCCATTATCATGCAAATATCATGTACCTTATGGATAAAATCATTTCAAATCTTTTCAAATGTTTTTCAAACATCGAATGATTCTCAGATATTATTCCTCTACCACTATGATGAGTCTAATTCCAATAAAAATGATAGATAGTAAGCTTTTACATACATTACAAGAAAAGCAAGAACTTGAAGGTTGTTTTCTCATGTTGTTACTTGAACATTACAGTTATTTACAAAGTTTATAGATTGGTTATTCTAATTATAACCTGCAATTTGATCAGTTTTTGACGCAATACCTCAATGCAAATATAAAAACATACGACCCAGACTTTGCTTGCAACTTTCTAATACTGAATAGATTGTTCTGAATACATCACTACCCATAAACACAAGCAATTCTATCATAAAGCTACTACTGAGTCTCCAGATACTTACAAAAGCCGGTCGTGTTGGACATGATGCTAGTCGTCGAAGATTTCAACCACGCCAAGAAGCGACTCGATACTAAGAACATTCACTTTCACTGTCCCCTCTGTCCGACCAGCAGGGAGCTACTGCTACTGCCCTACCCCAACCCACAGTAGCGGAGGGCACAACTGCTCCACTTTCTACCGTAGTATCGATTCGCGGCCCTCCTCCTGGAACCGGTTTTCTGCGGACCGTGGTTGTTGTGAACGAACTGCACAAAGAGAACGAACGTGAGCGTAGTTTGGACCAA
>KZ069643.1:312932-327587 GCA_002091845.1 Anopheles cracens
CTGCACTTTTTTTCTCTAAAACACCTATCCACCACGCACCCGCGCTTCCGGCCCGATTTGCGCCTTTGATTTCCCCGGGAAGTCCGGAGTGTACGTGTACCAACAAACTCGCCGCGACCACCGAACCGATAAAGGATGCAATAATGCGCAACCGAGTCTGTTGTTCTGCCCGTGGGGGCGAGGAAAACATGGCACGACTTTAATTGCTCCAGACGGTTCGTAATTAGAGGGTTTCGGATAGTTTCTTCACGGTGCGGATGTGATGTAGAGCACTAGCTACACTTTTCACCACCGACCAGAACCTGCAACGTTGCTTTCCTCTTGCTTTCCGGTCGGAAGCGACAGCTGCCACACAGATAAATCTCGCATGGGGCGTGGGGGATCACTGTTCCCAGTGCACTTACACGCTGCACAAACACTGTACTTCACCTGGGACGATCAAAACGCCCCGTTGGAATCGCTTTCGAACCCAACTGCACGTAGTTCTGCACGAGGCGGACGAACCATCACCTGATAGAACGACCATTCACAGAAGACACGCTTTCTGTGACTTCTTCGCGACCGCGGCAGGCCAGGATGGGTTTGGGTTTCGGCACACTCCCGGAGAGTCGTGAAACGATAAAATAAACATAGCGGCAGCCAGATACATCGCACACACACACACGCACACACCAGCCAGCTCGAGGCAGTGAGAAAAAACACGGATGATGATAATCGCCTGACGTCAGCTGCATACGATGAACCGGGCTTAGCGAAATCTACAACTTGCCAACTTGCCTTCCAGTTCTCCACACGAGCGAGCGCACTTCCCAAACGAACAAACTACTACTACTATCTCCAGCTCCCGGGCTGCTGCGATCGGTAACTTACTGTGTGAGTAATGGCTAGGTTTTCCCCCACACCATTCAAGTGCAGCTTTTTGTTCGTTCCTTCATTCCTTCTCCGTTCCGTTTTTTATGTGCCGTGCTCACAGGCTGTTTCGCCGGTACTTTGCCAGGTAGGTCGTATAACAGTCGAGTGAGAGAAAGGAACGGTTACCCTTCTCACGTGTTTGAGTAAAACTCAGCCCAACACACACACACGCACACAACCGCCACGAAAGGAAACGTCACGCGATACGGCGAAAGGATACTGTTGCGCATGTGTGTTGGTGAATGGGAAGCCCACCGCATGACACACAGGGAACGTACACGGTGGTGTGATCCGTGACGTCATCGAACGGATGTTTTGAGTTTGAGTCGCCAACGGTCGGCTAGGAGGATTGGATATCTGCACGGCTGGAATTCGCAACTCGATCCAATGGCCATTTCATCCCAACCCCACCGGAGTGGGAGAAACAGAACCAAGGCGAAGCGATTGAAAGACGCAACAAAGAATGGTACAACGACCCCCGCCGCGGGAGAAGCAGTGTGTAATGGAGGAATGGCGGCACAATTTCTGGAGATGTTGGAGCGGGCGCTTTCGGATGGCTTCCTCGTGTAGCTTGTTACCTTAGGAGGCCGTGCGCGTTCCATCAGAATGACGATCCATCGACCACAGCGCTGCTTGGTGCTTTATTAACATTTTATTGCGGTTAAGTCTTAGGAGAAAGCTTATTTTCATTCTACGTACGCGCGCGCACGTGGTTCAGGTGCGATGGCGGAGCCTATACATTCACGGTTCAGTGAGCCACGCATTAGAAGTAGTCTGCGCGATGGAGAACTTTCTTAACACTAGCGTCCACGTTTGGGGTCAATTGACGCCTGGAAGGCTATAACACGTAAATAAATAACTAATCGTATGTACCGGTGAGCGGAAATACGAAGAAATTTCGAAATTTCCCTATCAAAACTATAATAATGGCAAGAAATGCCACGAGTGCCAAGAGAAATATTAATAGATTATTAAAATTTTTAAGAACTGTTAATAGTTTGATAACAACTCCAATGGAGGACCTATTAAACTAAGATTTAATTGATTAACTTATTAATAACAATAATAAGTTTATAAGTTTTATTCAAAATATCACTTTGAAATCTTTCGGAAAGCTTTGAAAGCTTTACTCTAAACTTGACAACTATAATCCGCACCATAAATACCATTCGACCAGTTTCAATAAACCAAAAAGCTCGATTCTAGCAGCTTTTCGAGCACTTTAATGTTCGAAAACTTCAATGGGTATAACACAAATTATAGCAGAGTATAACGATTGATTTTGTAGCATATACAGTGGGTGAATTTTAAGGAGTTGTTTAGTAAAAATGATGTCGAATGTAATATTACTTTGATTGTAATATATAACATTGCCTTTAACAATCAAAAGAAACTATCTTTTAATTTTGAATCTATTTCATTTCTTTGGAGCTTTTCTTACATGATTAAGTTTATCTTGATCCATAAAATTTGTTGTAATAACTTGTACTGACGATCCACTTGCAAGAGTTATACATATTTTAAGTCTGAATTTGGGGCTATATACTTTGTTTTATTTATAAACAATCTGGTGACACATTAGTTGACTAGAAGCATTCCTGGATGTCGGATTAGTTGATGAACCATTCGGTCACTGTCTCTTCTGGTGGGGAGGAAAATTATCGTTAGTACATGCATTAATTGACATCACCCCATTCCAATGCAACGTGTCAGCATATTTCATCGCTAGCACGGTAAAAAAAGCCAACCAATTGTCACCAGCCGTCAATTGCATCGCATTGATCGGGCGATTTGTAATGAATTTACACTCAATCACGTTTATCACTCCCTTTTCTGTCTTCCTTCTACCCACCGACTGCCTCCGTAGGGGTGGTGTATAAAATGATTATGCAAATTTCACCTAAATCACGAACATCGGCAAAATGCAACTCGTTGAATCGTTGGCTGATTGCAACATTTCGACGCCGCTACAGGAAGCAGAAGGCCTAACAAAGCGTGGAGCAAATAAAACTCACAACATCCTGAAATTTCGATACAGTCCTATGCAGAGAGCAACGTACAAAAAAAAAAACAAGCACCACAGGAACTACAATACCGGAAGCTGGAACCCGGTAGTGAGCCGAACGGAGCAGGAAATGGTCGGTGCAGAAATGTTGATAGCCGTGCGCAAATAAAACACCGGCAAAAGTGCCACCCGAACACAATTGACTATTGATTGAGTTTGCACTTCGCGTTACGATCCGGTGAGGACCGGGCGACCTAGGGAAGTTGTAAACAGCGCAGCTCGGTACTATCAACACCTGGAACTGGATGGGATCGAGGGTTTTTGAGTGTTTTTTTTGCGTGTTACTGTGCTGCGATTTGTCACACGGATGGCCGCATCGGAAGTGGCATCCTCCTACCGCTTTTGGGGCTGCTGGAGGGAAAATGCAAACCCTTCTTGCAGATTGCGTTTGGTAGTTAGTTGGAATAGTAGACAAAATATGCTGAAAAAAATAATTTCAACTTTTATGTTAGTTTTGCATAGTTAATCTACGAATTTTGGCGTTTTTGTTACTTCAAATGTTAATGAGTAATCTCATGCAACTTGCTAGATCTTTTTAAAGCTTCTTATTTCACTTTAAGACACAGAATAATAAAACATTACTTCACAGGATTGCTGTGCAGAGCGCATACTTTTCGGCTCGTTAAACATAGTTGCGCCTAAAAGTATGCAATTCATGCCATACATGTAGAATACAGCCAATTTACTCAGATATGATTTTATCCATAAGGTACATGATATTTGCATGATAATGGAATATCTTGAAGGACAACACAGGGACCAATATCGTGACCATTGCCGAAAAGGAGTTCGATCGGGAGTTTAACGGTGGCGAGTATAATCTATACACGTCGCTAAATTGCGAACCTTGTGAAACTTCTTCCCACTCCGAACCTAATAGGACTCACGTTTCGCTTCATCCGGTGTTTCGATTGTGTCAACCAACCCGGATAGTACCAAGACGGTCTATATAGCGGGCCCACCACAGTCCGGAAGTTGGCGGTATCTTCAATGCTCCTAGACATCCTTCAAGGGAATCGCTCGATTTGAAAGAACCCGGGAAGAGAGTAACAATTTCCATTCCACGATTCCCGCCCCGACTAGGAAGTGAAAGCAATGCGAGGCAATTTCCCGTCGCGCGATTTCTCCGTCGCTTGTTAGAGAACCTCTTTTCAACAAATGGGAAAAAACGTATCGCGAACATCCGGCTTTCGGGTTGGGTCCTGCTTGTCATTAGTAGCGTAAGGGCTTGTTTTTGGCAACATTTTATACTTTTCCTGCTTGGATGCCGCCGGCTGGTGGAATGTTGTGCATATTTGATGAAATATTATACCGTCAGGTGGAACTCTTCTCGATTCGGAGGGGTTCCAGATGACGCAGGTTGATGAAAGTGATTCTTATGAATATTTATCTTTTATTTCGGTACGACTGTGAGCGAGAGGTTCGTATTTCACGAAATTGTTCCTTTTTATCTAACTAAATCGACCTGTGCCGAATTCATTCATAACTGGCAACCACTCATTTTGATTCCAGGAGCAGTTAATACGCCTAGCACAATCTATTTGTGGCGTTCTGGATGCCAAGAATGGTTCGATTCATTAACGTTGCGTCCACTCCAGGCAAACCTGGTAACCTTATTATGCAGCGCTACAACCTGCGCTGATGAAACTCACCGCATCCAGTGCCTACTGTGCGTAAACAGGGCGCTGCGATGTAAACGCATCGCTGTTGAATCGCACCCTGTAGCGACGGGATGCATCGATGGGGGGACACCGTCATCGCACAACGTCCGATGCAGCCGTTCAGACACAATTGAATAAATTAATTTCCATTTGCATAATTACAAAATTTGATTACGCACCCTAATGCCTGTCCGTCGTGTGAAAGCTTCGTGAGCTCCTTCCTGCACAGGGATACGAAGCGGAGCAAAATTGTGATGCTGTTCGGGTGCTGCATGCGGCGTTGCGAAACAAATGCATACCCGTGTGTGATGCATCCGTACGTCTATTTACGCACACTTCTAATCGATTGGCGATCGTGATGGAAGGTGGGTGACGTTCTATGTTTCAGCTCGTTGACAGCTTACAGCATGCGTCATACCAGTGGAACTAAAATGTTACTATGAGCCTGAATTTCAAAGATATTGCACAATGATTAGTTTTATTCAAGCGAGCGTGTGTAAAAAGGTGATTATTTCTAAATCAGGGATATTATCTGCTTAAAAACAAAATAAAGCTTTAATATTGTTTTCGTTGCGCCGATTGCATACTTTTAGGCGTAACAATCAACATTACACTGATGTGCGCTACATATTCGTTATACTACACCTTCAATAAGGTTCTACATGCATATCAGAAAAATATTTACTACTTAAAGTGAGCAAAATTGCATACTTTAAGGCTGATTCAGCAAATTACCTTAACATATTTTACATTTCTACTCAGCTTATGCTTTATTTATGTATTATTTACTAATTTAGACTGAAATTTCCATTGAAAAGCTTTTGGTTGTGTTTTGTGAATTGCATATATTTAGGCGTAAACTGAAGGCAATACGCATGGAAATGGAGTTGATTACTAGCAGCATGCAGCTAACTAACAAATTGCAAACGTTTCTTCTTACGTAATAGTAGCTAACCAGCTTCATACATCACTAATTTCGTTCTCGTTTGAAACTATCGTACCGTAAATTCACCCTGCCCGTCAACTTTACTTTAAATCTTTACTCCGAACACGCAGTAACCGGCAGAAAGGCCCACCCAAAGTGACAATGTTGATGCACCCGATGCACTTTCTCTGTCCGTTCGATCATTTTCATCCATTTGGCTCGCAAAATCCACACCACACCACGCGTCCAGCGTCGCCGTCCAGAACGGTGCGTGATTTATCATGCAAATATTCATGAATTTCGCAAAAGTGAATGACCACTAATTTAAATTGGAAAGTGTTGCTGCCGCGTGTACGTGTGGCCGTTCTCGGGACAGCGCACGGTAGGACAAAAACGGGAACAAACACTCAAGACTCGGGCCCGCACGCCAAACACACACGCGCACGGCCCGCTGAGATGATAAATGTTGCATCGCATGCTAGCTACCTGATGGTCAGAGCACGGCCAACTGTGGTGCAGTTTCCGGGCAAGCCTATTCCGGCTCCGGCGTTGTTTGATGTTTCTATTTACAGTTTCGGAAGTTTTGAAAGCTGTTAATTGATTCGATTTTAGATAAGATTGCTCATGAGGCTCCCCAAACAAGCGGGCTTGGCAGGCTTGTTGACATTTGTGTGTGAGTGTTTGTTGAGCTCTGGCGGTCTTTTGTGAAGAAGTTGTTTAAAAGTTGTCAGTTGTTTAGACATTTAGTGTCACCGAGTTGCACAGAAACACAGCTGTTGGATTAGTTAACTTGATCTGACTGTTATGTTACTTGTCAAATCTTTTCAATACATTGTATAGGTTTTTCGAAAGACTAGATAACTCCAAACATCCAGAGTTCCTAATGTCTACGACTTCATTTTGAAACCATCGCCATAGCTTCCACTACTCCTCCTCATATCCTTTACCCGTGAACTGGTGCTCCAGAAAAACCGCAAACATCAATACAGAGAAAACTCCACACGGATACATGTGTCGCAATGTCCCTCACGGCCATTCCAGAGCAGACGGGCCAGAGGAACCGCATACATCAACGGATCATCACGTCCAGCATCACGCGTCAGACGTGTCCAGTTCGGACGGACGACCTCACGTCCACGTCACTGTCGACCACGTTTCGGTTTTCGCTCTTTGACGCTACGTCCTTCTATGGCCGGGTCGGCTCGTTAGTATGCAAACGTGTGACAATCCCGACCCCACCCCCAAGACCCACTGTGTGCACTTCCGTGGAGCATGGCGGAACGTGGCACGGCGACACGGATGGTTTGCCCAGTTTGCTTACACTTTAATGCTTTATTCCACGCGGTCGTTTTTTTCTCAAACTCAATTCTCGCATTGGACAAGTTATTACCCCGTACTCTCGCTCACTTTTAATTCTATTCCCCTCGCGAAACCTATTCCAAGAAAGGTTCTTTTTCTACGCTGGTGGTCTCCTTCCAATCAACAATTAACGAACAGGATGTAAAGCGCGAATGGAACCGCGGCTATGGAAAATGGGAACCCACCCCGGGGGGGCTCGTCTCACACAAAATCTGGTTGTGTGTGCGCATCAAATGAAATGCGATCCCTTAATCGAATTATGGCTTGCTCGAAGTCGGGAAGTTCCTCCTGGCCGTGTCGCCGGTGCGGTTTTAAGGCGAATTACGGCAACGTCACCGGTTTTTTCGAGTGCGGTTTTTCACCATTTTCGCTGTACGATCGGCATCGGCGCGACCGGAAGTTGGAGACGAGACGGTTTTTGGTGGATTTATTTGCAATTTGCAATTATTATGTGCGCCGTTTTTTCCTCTTTTCCTTTTTGCTTCGGTTGTGGAGTTTGGAGGAAATAATTTATTAATTTATTCATAACGTTTGAACGGTGAAGAATGGCGCCAGTTTTGGAGAGACCACAGAGGGAGTTAATTTGAAATGTTTATTACAAAATTGTGATTTGGTGTTGGGATGGGATAGATACAAGGAAGAAGTAAATCATATATTATAAGAAATAAAATCATTATTTATGTATACAGGTTGAATTTCTTAGATTCTATATGTACGGTTTTACCGATTCGGGGGATAAATTTTTATCTAAAATATGGAAGGTAGGAGACATTAAAAATATCGAGGAAAGCTGGGAACAAATCCTATGTTTCGTAGTTAATGTTATAAGTACATGTCATGTCCTCAAAATCTTGCATTTTCTTGTTAAAATATAATCATGTATATTTTTCTTCGAAATACCAGTTCTTCGTTATTGTTTTGATTAAAGTTTATTAAAACATATCAAATTAACAAGTAAATATCATTTGTGAATTAAATTATCGCGTTCTGTTCGTAAAATCAATAGTAATCTCAAAAATCAAATCAAATTATAATCAAATTCTAAATGCATTCTGATGGATGTTCATTCGCTTTAATAGAGCATTTTGTCTCACAATTGCATAATTTCAGGCTGATTAGGAAAATTTGCGCCAGAAAGTATGCAATATGCACTACAAAACGCTTTGATGCGTTTTTTTGAGCTTTATTTATCATTTTTTCAATTTTACCAGTGAGGTTTAATAACTTTAATGCGAGAATGAATCAAAATTGTATTTAAAACGTTAAAATAAGAAGTGATATTAATACTATTAAGACATTTGGGTCCCTTTAGAAGCCTTTTTCAGCTCAAAATCAAATTGCTGTACTTCTAGTAGCATTCCTCTGATCTTCTCTATCTCCTGCACGTCCAACTCCAGTAACACATCGAACGGAACGAATAATAAAAACTGTCGAAAATGCTCAATTGATTCCACCAAATGCACAACCAATCGTCGGCTCCCACCATCCCCTTCCTTGCCCTCCGTTGTCCCCGTGTAGCTTCCAACCACTTCAATCTGCCCGTTCTCGGTCGACCGCTGCTGGAGCAAACTTTCGACCAGCGTCTTAGAGTGCGAGCTTTCTCTTATCACCAGCACCAATCGCCGCCCGGTGCGAACGGGCAGCTCGAATGGTAATCCGGTCGAAATGACTTTCCCCTGCTGCACGATCCAATTGTGGAGACGAACGCGCCGCTCGAAGAACCGACTCCGCCGCACGTCCGCCGTCAACCCGAACGCGGCGAGCGCGGCGAGCACGCGGGCCAACTTCTGCAGGGCCTCCGGTGCGTCGCGGCTCGGCAGGACGAGTACGTCGTTCAGCACAACCACATCGCCGGTGGGAAGTTTGCGGGCAAGTTCAATTAGAATTTTGCTAAATACAATCGTCGTGTTGGCGAAGTGTTTCGGGGCGCGCCGGAACTGGAAGCTGCCGAACGGGGCCGTGCGGAAGGCGAAGAAGCGCCGGGCGCAACCTGTTAGAATAGGACCGGGTGGGTGAAAATGTCATCAGAATTGTTTATTCAGTAACGCGTTTAATGGTAGCTGTTAAACACAAGCTTGATTAGGCTTTTTATATGATTATCGCTCGTGAGGATAGTTAGGTAAAGGTCGCTTTACAAATGTTCTATAAACGCTTTTAGTGAAAATTCAAAATTTATCAAAAGGTATGGTTTCATGTGAATTGTATACATTCAGGCTGATTTTAGTACAGCGCCTTAAAGTATGCAATATTCATCTAACCAACGCTTTGTAAGTGCTATAATTAGACTTCATCCACCATCATACGATTTTAAGGCTATTTTTCCAAGAAAATCTTCGTTCTTGACCCCCCAATATAAAACTTTCTGAAGGCCTCTTATAGTAATGGTACTGAATACAAGATAGGAAAACTGTACTTAATCAAACTCATAATCAACATTGAAGCAAACAAGCGCATTTCATTTGACCCCTTCGATAAGCTCCAAAGCTGTGTAGTACATTCAGAATCCCCATCTCGAACACACTTCATCGCCGCTTATCGTCGAACGGCAACGTCCAAACAGCTGCTTGAACCATTTTCCCACCCCGGCGCTCTTATCCGCCCTGAGGAATGTGCGGTGATAAATTTTTATTATCTCCAACACTCACACAGAGGGTCCACTTTTATTGCCACCACCTAATTACTCTCGGAACCAGCGGTGCCCGCTACTTCTGGTCCCAGCTCCCGCTCGGTGGTTTCCTGTTTTTGCGTGACTTTAATTGGATTACTTTAAAAGTTGTCACCCGGAAGTTGGCCGGCTAATGCGGCGGTGGTGGCGTTGGTGGTGGTGCGTACCGGAATTGTTTTTAATGGCTTTAACTTTTTCCTCGCGTACCTCAATTCGCGACGCCATCTTCATCTCCACCAGGTGCTGGCTGCGAGAGCGCCCGGGAGACATCGGGAAACAAAAGAAATCACTTACCCTTAAATCAAATTATCAAATTAAGCATCTACCAGCGCGGGACCATGTCGATGGCGGTGTGACAAACGAATGGAACGAACGTCCACAGGATATTAAGCCGGATGGCTGCCCACTTCCCGTATCTGTTTGGCGGACGGGGCGCAGCTGAGCGAAACTCCACCCAGCGGGTGCTTGTTTTGCGAGCGAAGTGGAATGAAGCGAGTGCTGAGTGGCATCGGGTGAAGTGCACTCGCTGTGTATCTCCGCCGAGCATCGTCGAGCGACCGGATTTATGTGGATTTTTGCCGGCGTCAACCTGCGGCGAAGGTTAAAGCAGATGTCAAGTGGACACGAAGAGGATATCTGACCGAAAAAACCTTCCTTTGTGGTGATAAACACTTGCAACAAAGTTTGCCGCTGACAGGATGTGAAATTCCCAGCGTTTGTGGGGGCATTTCGGTCGTTTCTGCCGTTCGGAATGCACGGGGTGTCACCCGGGTTCGGCTCATTCCCGGCAGATGGCGCTGCCGGGCTAGTAGACGGAATGTTTGCTATATTAATGAGAATATCATTACGGACTGCTTTACGGCCATTAATTTAGTGCTGTAGTCATGAATAAAACATCAGCACGCGCTTCCTAAAGCTCATAACAATCACCTGAACTCATCGACGATGCGAGAGCGCAAGCTGTCCGGAAAAATATTCCACCTTAATGAACCATCACTTCCGAAAGCTCTCTGCTACTGCTGCTGCTGAAGGGTCACGATGAGAACATCACTGCCCCATTGCATTGTAGTTCCTAAGCGGACGGAGTAAGAATAGCAGAAGCAGTCATTTAACCCCTCGAATGGTGGGGATCGTTTCGATAAGAAGGTGAAAAATATTTTCCAAGATATTTCACATTCTCCCGGCGGCTGCTGTTTCATCGGTGCATTTTGTGCCATTGCAATCCTTCACCTTAATCGTGACGAGCTTTACTAGCAATACCGGCGCATGATAAGGTAACGGCAGGAATTATTTAACCCTATTCCACTTCAATTCCGGCACCGATATCCTCGTTCTTGATTAGACGCTTAATAACGACCGGATTGCTTCGACGGTCGTGCTGGTCCATTTCTCTCCAGCGAGAGGGAGCTGTTGTCCAAGCGCTGCTAGATTTCTTTCCACCGTTACGTCCACGCTATCGAGGCAATTTATTTCGCGAGCGAGCTGCCCCATCGCGCTGGATTACGTCCGCCGGAAGTACTCTTCGGTGGGTTTGATTTTTGATTCCCCCCAAACGAAGCATGAAGTACTTAAGCAGCGGGCGTGGAGTACATCAGCCGAGAAAAATTGCAATTTGTGTAAGGAAGTGGAAATATTGCGAAGTCTCTTTGATGTTGCCTTTAGTGCCGCTGATCGTCTCGCGGCGATGTGCATCGAGAATTGCTTTATTGATATCTTACGTTTCGGTTTCGTCAGGGTGGAGTTGCTGCGAGTTGTTATTTATTGTGTTTTTTTTTTGTGGAGAGCAGCAGTGATTGGGAGTCATTTGAGAGGTTTTAAAGCATCACAGGTTCGATAGGTTTGTACCTACGTTACGAAACATAATATACTGAAGTTTAAATTCGCCGAAGGCCATTAGAAATAATCATTACTTTCAAAGCGTCAATAATTCATTGAGATCCTAAATACTGCATACTTTTAGGCGTTGATCAACGGGCATACTTTCAGGGTTTGTAAACAGATTTTTATAATCCTATTTTTGTGTTACAAACTAATTGATTTTGTGTTACTTTTGTCATGTTTGTTAGCCTTTTTCGATAGTTGCATTATATATAAAATATAGAATATTTTTTCATGTGCAAACATTTAGGCGTTAACTGTTTAATAAAGCAAAACTATAACATAGTAATAAAGTATTGATTAGTTTTGCTTTCCTATTATATTATTTGTATAGTATGAATCAGTACTTGTTCTGGAGCACTAAAAATGACTTTAGACTTTGCTTTTGCTGCTGATCCAAGCGAAACTCCTCTTGAAATGTGAATCCAAACTTATTAATCCACCATCCCCATGAAGCTCCAGGGTGCCGAAATTCACACCTGAACGACTCCAAATAATAACCAACGCTCCGTCTTACCAGCAGTCTTGCCAAAGCAACACAAAAACACACACACACAGAACACAGAACGAGAAAACTTTCTTCCCTTTCTCGGTTCGTTTACCACGTTCGCTGGCACTTTGCAAGAAATTATTGTTGTTTTCCCGCACTTTCGGTGTGCGACCTGGCGTGAAGCTGAAGTGTTTGGGTTGTGTTTTTTTACCCCACTCCTGTTGGTGCCATTTGTAAACCCGCACGAAACGTGCATCGTAATTAGCATGTGTTTCGCAAGGAGTTGCGTTTTGCGGCAGAGTTGCGAGAGTTTTCAACCCGAAAGTAGCCGGCCCGCTGGATTCAAGAGTGGATTTTCTTCGACCGTGCCGACGGTCTTTGCTTCGAGAGCTCACCGGAAGCGGGAGGATTTTTTCTTTCCCCAAGACTTTGTTCGGCTGCAAAGCTCCATTCGCCTGACTTGGGAAGCGGAAAACAAATGCTCTCAAGAAAAATCAATCTTTCACTGCGCTCAGCGGCGCTCGAAGGCAGCATATGGCTTTTAATAATTCATACAAATGAACGATGAGAGAAAAAAGAAGAAAAAATGAATGGAAAACTTTACCGACAACCGAACTTCTCAAGAAAACAGCCTGGCCTGCAGCCCACCAAGCGGATACAATCGATCAGCTGATGTGTACCGAAAGATAATGGGAAAATGTGTTTCATATTTTCGGTTTTGATTTATTTGCCCCACCGGAAGAAGGGGTGGCTCTTGGAGCGGTGCCTAATGTATTGTAATCACGTGCCCGAATCACCACCGGTAATGGTAATCCGATATCGGGGAGTGCGTGCATATATTGATGCGTTGTACCGGTCCTTACGTGTGGCGTTTATGGTGCGCGTGGGATTATTTTTTGTTCCGATTTTACCGTAGGCCCAGCGTAGGCAACAGATCGTAAATCTTCCTTCCACTCGCATCCTTTACAGCTTTGTTTCGGGCCATGTGGGTGAGCGTGTGTGTGCGAGCAGTGGAAAGCTGTTTTCAGTGTTCAAATCGCAATGATGATGAGGATTTGGTGTGCGCAAGTGTGCGAAGGTGGGTACAATTTTATGCCGATTTATGTTAAATGCTTCGCAATGTATTTTTGAAGGGAAAAGCAGGTTCAATCGTTATTCATATGATTGTTAGGCTTTGTAATGCTGTTTGCATGGAATTATCTTCTGTATTTCTTCAGATTTTTGAGACGCTAGAAAATTGAATCTATTTTTTCCCAATAAGTCGTTTATTTACAAAAAAATCTTCAAATAGTCATAGTAGGAAATATTTAGTAATATTGATTGTTCAAATAGCTGGGATGTCTGTCTTAACGCCTAGAAGTATGCAAATGAAATACATTATTCGGCACAAACACTGTTTTTTATAGCAGAATAATTTCAACATCTATTGCTGCCAGAAATGTATTTAGTTTTTTATGGTAAAGAGTTCCTAATACATAAAAAATGAAAATAATTGTTTCCTTTCAGAATCTTTTCACAGAAAAACAACAACCCACTCTCGTTCGATGCACCCTTCCGTGAGGAACTTTAACGCACCGGGCACCACAACCACAAGTAGTTCATTAGACGCGCTGTCAAAGAGTCAATCGGATTGTACAAAACGTCCTCCCGGGAGGGGCAAGCGATCGATCCGACCGTCCGGCTCGGTGCAGTGTTTCGGAAAACAACAGCGAAACGTACCGTGACATACCAATTATAGCTAAAAGAAGGGAGCCGAGGGGGCAGGCGTGAGCCCATATGTGAGTGAGTAAGTTCTCGATGGAAGACGGTTTGCCGGAGCAGGAGACAAAAAAGGAAAGAACCTGACACTGACACAGCTCCCGGGCGCTGTCAGGTTGAACTCACCCGGGGGGACCCGAGCGTGGCCCAAGTTTAATGTATCCGTTTCTCGTGTGTCCCCATCAGCCGCGGGAGCCGGGGCTAAAGGTCATCAAAACTTCATTCCCGAAGTAACTTTATTCCGGGTTCGCTTGGAGAGGCTCCTCGAACGTTCGGAAGGAAGGACGAACACAACAATAGTTAGGGTGGAAAATGTGTGTTTTTTTTTGCTGCAAAGTTTCAAAACCTCCGTTCACGCAAAAGAACGTACCGCATTAATCCCGATCGCTGGTCAGTTATGAAAGAAGAGCCCGGGAATGCAAGACGGAGAAAAAAAAAAGAACGAAAACGAAATTGTGGTTTAATAAAAGTTTCCGAAAAAAATGATGGAAGCAGTGAAACTCTCGTGAAATAGTAAAAGTTATGAGATCGCTTTTTATCCGCTCGATTGAAAGGAGCGCCCCTTTACCCGCGGCAGCTTCTAATAAGATGCAAATGAAGCAAAGCCGGCGTGGAATTCTTCTTCGTTGGGGCGAAACGAAATTCGAACAAAATTGTGAAATATTTCCATGATTAACTTCCAATCAAAGGTGCATCGTGCGAGTGAGCGAGACAAGAGAGAAATGAAAACTTATGTTTTTTTTTCTTACCGAAGCGAATGTTTCAAATAAAAACTTGTGATTGAAATTCTTGCACTGCCATATTGGTGTGGGATGTTTCCTCCTCTTGTTTTCCAATGTGGAGAAAAAGTCAGTGAACCATAATTTAATTGACTCCTTTCAATCAAGTGGCACCTTAGCTTCAAACTGTTGGAACTTCTTTTTTTACAGCGACTGAGTTACG
>KZ069643.1:327597-344229 GCA_002091845.1 Anopheles cracens
GGAAAAAGGGGTACAAGTCCACTCACCCCCAACATACGCTGAACCAGAGCAGAGCAGATGACCAGCTTCTTAAGGGACCTGAAATAATCTTTAACCCTTGGGCAGACGGTTAAACATCCGGACAAGCTCGCTGTCTCGATGGCCGCTCCATCTCAGGTCGATTCGCTGATCAATAATTCAACGAGGGGTCCTTCTCGCTTCATCCTGCCCGTGCCGGGTGGGTTTAGGATTTTGAGTCCGGAATTTGTAAACCGATTTGCTCCACAAAGGCACGGAAGAATTGGGAATGAGAGATCCTTCAAGACTATAGTCCTTTTTTTGCTGTAGGTTCTCGCTGGATAGAGTCTTTTAGCAGATCCTTGGCGGATGGTGTAATCGGGAATAGAGAAAAAGAAACAAGTAAGCGAAGAGTGCAATATGGCTTGAATTTTTCATTTCCTATCTACTTTCCGTCCGTCTCGAAGACGTCTGTCTGGATCGGTAGCAAAAGGGACGAAAGGACGCGTTCAATCGTTCACCCATAATGGGAGGACCCACGCATCGGAGCAAGTGATAGAAAGTGTAATCAAATTGTAACCGGTTAAGGAGCTGTTAATATCAGTCACTAATCCGTTTTGAAGATGAGCACGACTTTGTGTGCTGGTCGAGGTTGAAGTAATTTTATTTGCGTGATAAGGATTGACAGATGGGGGCTGGTAATTTTTTCGCCAGGGTATCTTTTCGGAAGCATCCGGAGGAAAATTGATATTTTATTTGTGTATAGACTCGGTTGTATTTGTTAAACATCTAATACATCATATTTAAAACATTCTTTTAATAGTTTTCTTTAAAAAATATGAATGAAATTTGTTTGAACTACAGCAGCCTTCTCCTTTGATGAAGGAAGTTCATTGAAATCGAAATTATAGCATGCTGAAATGTAATTGAAATATCGCCATAATGTGCATGAAATATTTCGTACACCGAAGAAACATTTCACGCGCGCAACAAATTCCCAGTTGACAAACTGCATCAACTAGCGAGTTAAATAGAATTAATAAGGAATGAACCAACCGGTTTCGCTAATCTTTACTTTAGAGAGTAAATATACTAAATTAGCCTCAACGTACGCTTAAATCTCTCTATAACGGAACAGATAACGATTTATTTATCCCAATATTATTTGATTAATTAGGCTAAAAAATAGAAATATTTAAAGAAAATAGGAAAATTACCGTCGGGAACAGATTTTATGTATTTTTTAAAACAAAGTTTTTCTTTAAACTGTGCCACTAGCCTTATAACATGCACGTTTTGAAGCAGCACTTTTATTTAGGAATAAAATGTTTCCAGCAATAGTGTATGTACTTGTACATAAGTGGCTTTTGGAGTTCATTTTCAATAAAACCAAGGCATGAATGTAGGATAAACATGTTTCCCAACATCAATATTGCAACACAAAGAGCGCTGCTTTCAACAACCACGATTCGCAGCTAAAAACAACACAATACGTTCGGATTGTAATACGATTAACACTAAAATATGCTCATTTCGCAACATGTTAACGCTCACAATATGCGCGAGAATCGCGAATCGAAAAGGCACGAAAGGTGTGCGATAAACCAGCTCCAATTATGAACAATTTATGCTCTGTATCATGTTCATGAATATTGAATTTGAAAGTTCCCGCTCGTGGCAGCAGGGTAGAAAATGAGTCGAATCGTTCGGTTTGGGGGGAAAAACTACAGAAACGCTTCAAACACACGTGCGTGTGCGGGATATTAGCTCGGATTGAAAATCAATCGGCTGGAAAGTATGAAGTGGTTGCGATTGTTAATTAAACTCGGTTTTGTAGTGTTTGCCGAAGTAATTGCACTTCCAATGGGTAAATTTTGCCCATGCGGAAGCTAAAAAAATAGAAACAAAATCGCTCGAAAACAAATGCGTTCCAAAGCTTGCGTATGTAGGCAGTAAAACAATCGAGCGCATTATGTTTGCCACATAACGCAAACTCGCTCCAAACGGTCAAACTCAATACACTGTCCGGTGGGTGAAAAGCGCATGAAAAGCGGGTCCGTTTTTTGGCGCATAGTTTGCCCCGAATGGTCAAACAGGCTCGATTTAAACTCGGCCAGCCCCAGGAAAATGAGATTTCCTGCACCCCCTAGCCGGTCCCTTTCACCAGAATCATTCGGTATGATTATTATGTCCCATACGGTGGCGATTGAACGATGCCTGCTGGTGACATGCGGTCCACACCAAGCGCGCCGACCACGGGCTGGCCTTGCTGCGTTCTGATATGCAAACCGCACCCGACCACCGCGATCCTCGCACCCAGCAGCCTTTCAGACCAAACATCATTGCAATTACGTCGTTGTCACTATTGTGTGTGTGTGCGCAAACGTGATACTTTATAAACCACGGTTTCCAAGCGATAGACATATCGATTGTGCTGCAAGTACGCCTAATTTGCACTTCGATTCCAGAAACGCACGCACAATGAACGCAAATGTGCTCTTATAATGAGCAATTCCGAACGAAACAATCAAACCCAGTTATGATGCCGGCCGCGCCTGCCGGTAATTTCATTTACCCAATTTGTAATGTTTACCGATATGCGCCACTCATACGTTACAGTATCGATTGTGGGCGAGCGAGAGTGGAGCCAAAATCCTTCCACGAAAAAGTGCAACCTGTGGTAGCTTTATCGTGCAACCATCAACCAGCAAGGGCGCTCTGCCGTCTGCCGCTGTCATCGCGCTGCGAATAATTGCAAAAGTACCACGTGAGCTCAAATTTTAATCCTCCTTCCCGGTGGGCCGGGCCAGTTCGCCACACAGGTGCCTGCGCGTCGTACCCGCGTCTAATTTAATCAGGGCTCTGGGGTGGGCAAATTTCATTACAATTCCAGTTCGGCAAACGGGCATCGTCAACATCGACACCCCGTGAACCGTGAAAAATCAAAGCAGTGTGCATGGAATCGCACGCTCGCATGGCAGCCACCCGTGAGCCTCAGATTTGTTTCGCTGTTTTCAGTCGGATTAGAGCTGCCCGGTGCTTTGTTTGCAGTTCTCCAAGTAAATTAATGAACGCGTGTGCGTCACTGTGGGTGCGAACGTGTTTGCGTGCGGCGCGGTGAGACTGTGGAAACGGGCGTTGCAATGCGAATCCTTTCCGAAAGTGAAATTTCGATACGGAGCATAACTCGTTGCGCTCGGTACGGGGCTGCCGAACATTTCACTTTCCAAGAATGAGTTGATTGATCCCATATGGGTTACGTACACACGCGGGCGGAAATCCTTCAGGCGATGGGTGCGGAAAATTGCGATTCGTGATTTGAGTTTAATCTCTCTGAAAGCAATCGTGGCGCCGTTCCTGCAAACCGAACCGAACATGTCGGCCGGACGGGAAGCTGTCAAACGTACCGGGGAGGGTGCTGTCACAATCATCATTTCGCTGCTGTCGGTGTTGTCGCACGGAAGGAAGCTGGCGAAAGTGGCCAAGCGTGATTTTACAGAAGATTCCACCCGTCGCCGTCGTTGGTGTCGTCGTCTGCGCTATTGACAGCTATCATATGGATCCGGTTCGAGGGACCAACATTTTTTTCCAACAGCCTTCACCACGAGGGTAAGATTGTGCCCGTCATACTGCTTCATTATGAATAGTAATCACGCTTCGTCCTGCTGCTTCTTTTTTGTTTGTTTGTGTGTTCGCTTCAGTCACCTCTCAAGGCTCACGGCTCGCGATTGAATGCGAAGGGAAACTTGTTACTTTGAGCGCATCTGCGTTTTAGCGTGATGAATGCCGACTTCCGCCAGCGTGCGCGCTCGCGTTCGCCATTGACACTGAATTAATTTCTAAAATACGAACAAGCAAGTAAGCCATCCCATATTCGCCACCGTCAAGTCGAGACGAGCCGAGAGTTCGTCACCTCGCCTGTCATTTATTTTAATAAAATGCTTACTCGTGCTTGCTGTCAGTCGACGGTTTGACTCCGTTCTGCCACCCTCTCGGATACGTTTGCAGGGTTTTCGGGATTTTCGGGACTAACGAGCAAACGGACTTGCAACGCTGATGGATGAGGGATGCGTCCGTGTCGCACATCGCACGTCGGGATATGAGGCGAAGTGATTGACAATATTTTTGAAATCACACTTCCCCGGGCGCTGCATTGTGCACGGACTGCGAAATAGCTAGCGGAAGCACTTTTCCCCGGTGCGTCAAGGGTTTTGTGATTAGAGATTAAAGACGTGCAGACGGTGCAGACGTTGTGTGTGGATTGGATGTATATTTTTTCCCTTTTCGTTGTAACATATTCGCTCAATTGAACTCGGTTTGGATGGGGTGCTTTTTGAGACGCTTGGGAGCATCATTATTTGCGTTGAAATTGCTGGATAATGGAATTTGATTGACGAGAGGGGATTTTGGTTCTCTTTCCATGATTCGATTGAATAAATATCTTTTGATGCTATGGGTTATTGAAAGAAGAGCTTTTTGAACTAATTTAACATAGTTTTCATTGCTATTTCCTACACCTCATTGTAATAGTGTGTAATGAATGGCATAAAAAATAAATGTAATGTTTGTTCAAAATCTTCTTTTACTAATTTCGTTAAGCTAATAATTGTCAGGAAAACTCGTTTGATGTGACTCGTTTAGAGGTGTAAAATAATGATACGAAAGAATGACTTAGTAATTCATCAAATGTTATTTTAAAATAACCCTGATAAGAAACAACTTTGAGATGAAGATTTTATAACGATAGAAAAATATAAATAAATGGAAATTAACCGAAAAATGATTAAAATAGTGTTAGCCGATGCTAATTGAATAAATCAGCAAATGAAAATTTACCAACAAAAAATAATTGTAAAACAGGCAAAAAAGGAGTTTTTAAAACAATCCCAGCGTGTTAACATACAAAAGACTGCATACATTTAGGCGCCACGCTGCTAATGCAACCCAAAACTATGAAATGTGCTCGATAAAAGCTATATTAATGTTCCATAACTGCTTCATGAGTAGATTTTAATAGGAATTGTTATTACATGCTTGCTAGACATCGAACTGCAAATAATTTTACAATTACTTAGTATGCTTAAATATTTTTCGTCACATTTTTCAACTACAGATCCGTGAGACGATGTTTCGTCTGAAGAAAATGCCTAAACATACCGCATTCCGAAAATCTACTAAAGCCAACCTCCCGTCTCGCGTATAAAGTGTTTAGAGTCTTCATTTAATTAACGCCTGGCAAAACCTTGGCTCCATAGGGCAAACGGGGTGACGTTACACTGGCAACTTCGAGAGGTAAGCAACCGTAATCCCCATCCACTGCGAGAGCACAAAGGATAGTAATCCGGGCAATATTCACGTATGCTCGCGTGTGTTTGCCATTTGTGTGGAATATTTGTATGATATCCTAACGCGGAATCTAATGGAAAATCGATTTCAAACCGTCCTTTGTTCGGGCTCACACCGGAGATTCGGAAGAATAGCTAAAAAAAACCCTCCTACGCAAACATTACGATAATAATGTGTAAAATTATTGAACCTATCGTTATCCGTCAGCTCGTGACGCTCGTTCGATTCGGAATTCGAAACCGTGCGATAAAGGATTCAATTCCACGCGGCAGCCAAAGCACCCCGATCACTCTCTCGAGAGCTCGAATCGCATCACCATTTTTCAATTGCGATTTCGATTAGCCCGCGCGCCCGGCTAGATCGCGATCGTAAGCTTATAACCCGCAGGTCGTTATAACGTTTGCCGTGCTTAACCTTCGCTTGCTTTTTTTTATACTCAGTTTCTTAACCCCCCAGAGGCACCCCATTAGGCCCCGAATGGGGCAAATCTCACTCCGCGTTTATCCCATTTCCCGAACTGCACTTATGCAAATGAACCGATCCGCAGCGTGGCAAGCGGGAGGCAAACTTTACCGACATTATCATGATTTTTATCGGTCCCCAAAGTTCCCGGACGCACGGGTTCCTTCCCCGGGATCGCTTGCATCCCTTTCCGCGGGTGGATGCAAACCGAAAGGAGGAAGTGTGGTTAAATTTTATTGTTCTCCTGAAATTTGACTCCACCGTGCCCCGCCCCAGCTTCCGGCAGCGATACCGGGCGGATAGCTCAAGACACCCACCCCACGGGCTGCCGGACCGGACCGTTTCGACCAACAGGAAACAACGTTTAACTTGCAAAACTCCACCTGAGCACCCGGCAGCAGCCGGGACTCCTTGGGGAAATTTCAGTTTTACAACCCATTACTCGTTACTGACGTGTCTCGGACATTGACGTGCGAGCAGCAGCCGGGACTCCTTGGGGAAATTTCAGTTTTACAACCCATTACTCGTTACTGACGTGTCTCGGACATTGACGTGCGAGCTGTTTGACTTGCAGCCGCCCAACACCGACGCAAGCTTCCCCCGCTTCTGTTTTTACGAACTGTCGGAAGTTCGCAACAGTCATAAAGATCCGCCGAAGACGGTTCGATGATGCGATGTGGCAGGAACGGGCCCGGTGACGTTAATGGCCATTCACCTTCGCAGGCTCCGATCGATTCCCGGGCGGTAAAGTTTGCCATTCCGCTTCCAGCACACCTGGGCGATAACAATAATCTCCACGAAGTGTTATGGAACTTCTGGCGTGTTCTAGCGTCGGCTTAGGAGCCACGTGGGGGAGGTGGTTTGCAGGATTGTCCGAATGGTGTTTGCGGTGGAGGCGAAAACATGCACTTGCTGCTATTTTTGGGAAATCAGAGAATGGACACTTAATTTTTGACGATGATGAAATATTTTATGTGAGAGTTTTGGAGACTCTTATGAGGTGTTTGGTGCGCTTGATTCGAACACTGGCATCTATTGACAGGGAGATAAGAAGTCACAAACTCATTCCAGAACACTTGCCAGATGGGTAGTAACAGATCATTGAGAAATAGTTATGAAACTGGCTATAGAAGCATTCATAAAGTGGTTATCATGCATTGAGTAGTGCAGATTGCATATATTTAGGCACAATCCTTAGGGTTATCCTAAGAAATGCATAGTTTTGGACGGATATATCAAATTTATATATCATATTAATTTATATATCAAATTTGCAATATGCATTAAACGTACTCTTTACTAATGATTTCATAACACTCAACAGAATTTACAATCATGTTTCTATCTTTTTCTATTTTCGTGTGATAAACTGTATCTTTTTCTTAACAATCTTTACCGAGCACCTAACAAACACTGTCTTTTCTTGAGCAAACCCATATTCCCGAGATGTGCAACATATTTGTTGATGACCCGCATGACCGACGCAAAACGATTCTTTCGTACTTTGCAGATAATTTCATGTCAAAGCATAGAAAACCCAACTCTTAAAGGACTCCTGTCCCCGAGTGCTGCTCGCCACCTTGCTGCTTGTTATCCCACTTTACGTGGTAACAACGTTAAAGAAATCAACCCACTGAAGAACAGTGTACGTGAAAGGGATAAAACCTCATCAAAAAACGAAAACGTAAAGCTCGGATGGTTTAGCACGTGATCGACAATTGGTTTTATGCTGGAAGGATGTAACCTTCCCGTTCAAACTATCGCTAGGACGGAAGACATATGCGAAACAGCGTCCGGGAGGTTGTTTACAGTGTGGCCATTTATTATTCTAATGAACTAAATCGACTGTCGATATGGCGAGGAGGTGCAGCACTCGAAGGAACATTGCCACGACAAAAGCACCCCCGAAAAAGCGTCCTGCATGCGATGAACATTTCTCATACCGAACATCCCGCCCGAGCATGATCCGAGAGGCGGCTGCTTAACAGATTCCGTGCGGACCTGTGCTCCAGTGGGGGAGGGCCGTTTGTTGATTGTCGAACAAGAAACGGGAGGACAGCCCGGACCACGGGCGGGCGTGTTTGCTACCATCTGGTAGCCGGAACCGTGCTATTCTTGCCCATCGCACAACTCCGGAACTCCGGAACTTCCTCAACAATACTTTATTAATTCCTTTTGTTCGGAGTTTTTCCGCTTTTCCGTTTCCTTTTTTCTCTCTCTCTTGCTCTCCACCCCGAAAGCAAGCTTCCGTTTCATTGGGTTCGGGTTTTGCTTTTGTGGTGCTGCTCACTGTATCCAAAACGCCCGTAATATCCACGAAAGCAAGCTTCCGTTTCATTGGGTTCGGGTTTTGCTTTTGTGGTGCTGCTCACTGTATCCAAAACGCCCGTAATATCCCTCCTTCCTTCCGGACACTCGGGAGCTCCAAAAAAAAAAATCGCACGCCTTTCGCCATGTTCGTGCCTTTGCTCTTCATCTTTCGTCCATCATTGGCTTCAGCGTTCAGCTCGCAGCATATATGAGCGCACCGTGTCCGGCTCAGTGGCCGAGAGGTCCCTGAGGTGGAAGCTTCGCCACCGACACAATGCCGGAAGCTGGAGGCTGCAACAGTTATCGGTTGCGCCACGTTGATGAACTTGTTTGCCGATTTCGGTCCCGGCGAGCCGAGCCGGGGTCCGGAACATGGCGCAACGCAAACCGCACCCGGGGTATGGAAATTGATTGTATGTTTGTCGAAATGAATGTCGTCCCCACGGAGCGGCGGCGCAGTTTGCAGGGGATAACGGCCGAACCGACATCCTTTCGCCGGTCCCATCTTACACGACAGGTGGGGCCCACTCAAACACACGGTGGGCGAAAAAAACTCGACTTTTCATTTTCTCAGCGCCCGGGAACGGTTTGTTTGTTCGGCATTTCCTTTTTTTTCTATCCATGTGTGTGTGTGCGTGATTTCTTAGTCGTTTGTTTGTTCTTCGCTTCGTCTTTCATCGCGTGGCCTCCTATTGTCTGGTGGAAACGTAACAGACAGTTTTTTTTTTGCTTTCGTACGAGGCTCCGACGAGAGTGTTTTGTCGAATGGTACCACCAGCTACAACCGGCTCGTATCGGGATGAGATTCTTTTGCTCTTTCGTAATTGAATGGTCCGGGACTGCGGGCGAAGTAACGCTATTAGTGTGGTAAGAGTCGATTTTCTATTTTTTTGCTCCTCCTGCTGGCATGATTCCTGCTTGCGATTAATGAAGCACAAAGCAAGCATTATCGTGCCTCGTTCGATGAGGTTGCGTTGGTGGTTTGTTGGTGCACTCGACGCCCGGTACTGAGTGGGGATTTTTTTTATGAATCGGATGTAACTCGTTGTGTAGAACACGCTTTGACCGAAGTAGCGTGCTTATTCGTCCAAAGGGTAAGGGTTTCGTGCTTGTGGAACGAAGCTTTCAATGTATACCTAGGAGGGGATGCTGTGTTTTCGAGAAGTGCTTGAATATTTGTACCTTACATACGGATCCAACTGATTGTGTGAGCATAAATGTTGTAACTATTTTCGGATTTCGACTGTAAAACAGGTCATTGAATAGGTTTATAAGTACTCAGTGTGAGCTGTTTACACAACTCGAAGCACAATAGTTTATTTTCCAGCAGGAAGGAGCTATAAGTATGATTTAGATATAAAACTGACACTCATTTGGATTAATTAAGCAAATTTACGCCAAAATGTATGCAATTGAATGCAACTGCGACGCTCTCTATGGGTGAATAACATTATATTGCATACTGGTAGGCGAATCTTTCTAAGAAAGAGCTCTACACTACAAAAGATGATAGTTTTAAAACAATTTCAAAATATAATCTTATTTTGTGCGTTTACTTCGCGATAGGCCGACCGATAGGTCAAATGATAAGCATAACCGTTTTAAGTAAAGTTAAAAGAAAAGAGAAAATAGAGCAGAGTGAATCTAACCTACAAGCTTTTCCCCTTAACTGTTTGCAACACTTACGAGATATGCTTGATATGATTGTTTTTGTTTATTTCTCTTGAACTCATTTTTTATTACATTCTACTAAATCCTGTCCGTGGGCATCCTCCACAAAAACCGGCTTCGTCAGAACCTGTCAGTTTTGCGCGACGCTTGGCAGCTCAAACAAAGTCGAACGCACAGCTCCGAGGGTTACGTTTCACACTTTAGCAGACTCTCTCTTAGCACCTTTCAATAACTGGCGCGTTTCAGGCGGAAGTATTATTTTTCCTCTACTATTAACCGTCGCTCGCAGCCCGAAGCGCACCGGTAAGAGCGATTTATATTTCAATTAATTTAATGACCATGCTGTGGGCCCCACCATCGCCAGGCGGGGATTACTTAACCGTTTTGGGTGTGTGCGCGTGTTGGCCCGATTGATTGATATATCGATACAAAAACAAACGTTAACCAGAAATAATGAACGAGGCCAACTCTTTTGATGTGCTTTTATTCCGGTTTAAATTTTCGGTTCAGTGTACCTGTCGTTAAGCTGTCTGCATGCGGACCGCGAGGGATTGTGTTTGCATTTTGAAGTGATTTCGTTCGTTTGCATTTGGCAAACTATTTGGTTTATGCATATCGTTCATGGTAGTGACACTTTAACATGATGATGTGCGTTTAATGAGAAAGATAAATTTCATATTGTGTTTGCATCATTTTACACTAATGCAGAGTCGTTTGTATACGTTAAGCTGCATATTTCTTTAATCAGCCTGAAAGTTTGCAATCTGCACGACACACGTATTCTTATGACTTCAAGTTGCCGTTCAGGATTAATAACGGATTCTGGCATTCTTTTCTTGGCAAAGAATTACGTACAATGGATACGTTGCTGTAATAAAAATAATATTAATCATGGGATTACTTCAGATACATTCTAAATCGATCAATAACTTCTAGAAGCATTTTAGAAGAATGTTATTGTTTTATTAGAAATTTGCCATCAAAATTACGCAATATGCACTACGTCAGCTCTTCTTTAACCAGAAATAATGAACGAGGCCAACTCTTTTGATGTGCTTTTATTCCGGTTTAAATTTTCGGTTCAGTGTACCTGTCGTTAAGCTGTCTGCATGCGGAAAGAGCGTTGTCAGTTAGGCGAACATTCGCAGCGGATTAAACGCACTCAATTTGGATGTCCGTGTCTCGTGGGGACGGATTAAACGCCTGCCGATGACAGCTTGCCGGGACGGCACTTCCGGAAAAACCACACCACTTTATGTTATTAACTAGCACGGACATAGAAAGTTGTCAAATCGTGCGCTTCTGCCTCGCATGGCGAGACACTAATTGGCCGGGAGATGGAGCGAAAAGCGTCGAACGGTGCTCGATTTCAATTAGCATCGCCAAACATCGGACTGGTGGCTGACAGTGGATCGCACTCGGCCAAACGCAAGCGATTCCAATCGAGCGCTGTCACTTCTCATAATCATCGGCCCGTCATTATGCACTCTTATTGACAAGCCAGTTAATGAGTCACGGGGAATTCGAGCCGCTTGCTTCCCTTGCCAAAAGCCCGAACCCCATCACGATGGGTGGAAATTTGCATCTGTCCCGTTTGGCAAGCAGCACCGGCGCGCTCGTACAGTTCGACTATTTGACTTTTGGGTGAATATTTTACTCCGTTTAGGTCGGAATCCAACATTCATATGCGTGTGCGCAAATATCAGTACGAACGTTTTCACACTACCCGGGGCTGCGGTTTGCGCAGTGATTAGCGCCGTGTTTAGTATTAATTTAATTCGCTAATAAGCCTGCCGACAGCCCGTTGCCTACATTTGGGTGCGATTTTTCGCCCAAACCCGGGCAGCGCGTGTGCAGAAATATATTAGCTAAACAGTGCTGTTTACTCTGTGCGGCTGTTGTTTGGAGAATTGATTGCAAACTCGGGTGTTTATGGGAAACGAAATGAGTAAACTTCAGTGGCTCATTGAATTGTCATTACCGCGAGGGATTGTGTTTGCATTTTGAAGTGATTTCGTTCGTTTGCATTTGGCAAACTATTTGGTTTATGCATATCGTTCAAATATGATTGTTTTTGTTTATTTCTCTTGAACTCATTTTTTATTACATTCTACTAAATCCTGTCCGTGGGCATCCTCCACAACAACCGGCTTCGCCAGAACCTGTCAGTTTTGCGCGGCGCTTGGCAGCTCAAACAAAGCCGAACGCACAGCTCCGAGGGTTGCGTTTCACACTTTAGCAGACTCTCTCTTCACACCTTTCAATAACCGGCGCGTTTCAGGCGGAAGTATTATTTTTCCTCTACTATTAACCGTCGCTCGCAGCCCGAAGCGCACCGGTAAGAGCGATTTGTGGTGGTGTTAGTGTACGCTCTTTAACTTCGTTTTCCCGTCCGGTGCAAAATCCATGCCAATAAGAGAGCGGAATTAATGCTGCGCCGGCCCTTTCCGCCCGGGCCGAAGACGTTTCTGACGATTGTTGCCCGAAGGGCCTGTTAAAAGGAAGTTCCCTTCCCGACGTTCGTTTCCCATCCTGACGGCGTTGTTGTTATTCTTGAAGCGCTGGGCTAGTTTACATGATTTGATTACTTTTTATTCCACCCTTCTCGCAGTGAACGGTCAACTAGTCGAGAAACCAATACAGATACACACACTCATTGAGGGCTGACAGCTTGGACGAGTTTTCCCATTTTCGAGCAAGTGTATGTGTGCTGTTATCCTGTCTGCCGCTCTGTATCTTTTGTCCCGTAGGGAAGTTCCCTATGACAGAGCCAAATAACTATCTGTCACCGGATTTGGATGTCTTGGAGTGGAAAAAACGGGACATTATGGATACACTCTAGAACACGGCGCCGCTTCTCGGAAGTTGTAAGAGGCTTAGAGAGGTTGGTAAAAGCCACAGCTCTCGAGGGAGTTCTCGATCCCATGAATACCGACCCAAGTCTCCAATCCATCTTCTTGAACGAAAATATTATCCATCCCTCGTGCTGTTTTTTTTTTCACTTTCTTCCGCTGTTGCACCCATCCGCACATTAATATGATTACATTCAAATGCAATCAAACGCAAACCGGCGTCCGGGTGCTCCAGAACGGAGAACGCCTCGCCCTGTAAAGAAGCTGTTTGTTTGTGGACGGAGATTTTTACATTCACCTCCTTGTGACACTCGCTCTCGCTCGTCTCCCGAAACGGCATTCTGTTTTGCAAACACGCCCCTCCCGCGGGAAAATCCAATCGATTGGTGGTGGTGGTGTTAGTGTACGCTCTTTAACTTCGTTTTCCCGTCCGGTGCAAAATCCATGCCAATAAGAGAGCGGAATTAATGCTGCGCCGGCCCTTTCCGCCCGGGCCGAAGACGTTTCTGACGATTGTTGCCCGAAGGGCCTGTTAAAAGGACGTTCCCTTCCCGACGTCCGTTTCCCATCCTGACGGCGTTGTTGTTATTCTTGAAGCGCTGGGCTAGTTTACATGATTTGATTACTTTTTATTCCACCCTTCTCGCAGTGAACGGTCAACTAGTCGAGAAACCAATACAGATACACACACACTCATTGAGGGCTGACAGCTTGGACGAGTTTTCCCATTTCCGAGCAAGTGTATGTGTGCTGTTATCCTGTCTGCCGCTCTGTATCTTTTGTCCCGTAGGGAAGTTCCCTATGACAGAGCCAAAGAAAAAAACGCCCAAAGAGGGGTTCCGTTCTTGAACGTCCACGTCGAGGTCGATTGCGACCATAATTAGAAATTGAATTTGACTTTAACAAAGTTAATCCGCTGCGAGAGTGTTGTTTTCGGCCTGCAACGAAGGGCTGGTCGGACTGTTGCACAACAGAGCACTTCTTTTTATGGCCGAACCCCTCGGGGACGAATTTAGGTGTTTTTATTATGCTATTTCGATGAGGGGAACTGAAAATGAATAGTGTAAGGATAAATAACCCAACTATCGCATGCTCTTCCGTTCCACGTTCGGCAACGTGAAAGTGTGAAGCGATGGTTACAGGATTTCGTTTGTAATGGCTTTGAAGCACTTTCTTGAATGCTGTGTAACACATGATTACACTGGATTTGTTTTTGAAACGTGTCCGAGATTGTTTGTTGCGACTTTAATATTTATTTTTACATAAAACAGCATTTTGAAAGATAATAAGAGACAATATTTATATAATTCTAAGCCCTATTAATAGTTTTTATTTGAAAAACCTTCATTCATACACATTTGTTTCAAATTTTATAAAAAAATAAAAAACAGTCTTTTGCAAACATTTAGGCGCAAACTTGGTGCGAGGATCGCATAATGTAAACTTTATTTTAGAATGCGTTTTCTTTAATCAGCCTGAAAGTTTGCAATCTGCACGACACACGTATTCTTATGACTTCAAGTTGCCGTTCAGGATTAATAACGGATTCTGGCATTCTTTTCTTGGCAAAGAATTACGTACAATGGATACGTTGCTGTAATAAAAATAATATTAATCATGGGATTACTTCAGATACATTCTAAATCGATCAATAACTTCTAGAAGCATTTTAGAAGAATGTTATTGTTTTATTAGAAATTTGCCTTCAAAATTACGCAATATGCACTACGTCAGCTCTTCTTTAATGCTTTATTTCTCCATTTTATCCAAATTTCTCCCTTACAAGTAAGATTATGAGCTACAATTGCTAAAGTTTAGGCGTTATTGCGATTTCTAATAAATAGCACCCGATTCATCCGGTTCAATTGACTAGTAATCTTTTGAACATTTCACTATGCAGCAAGCTCCTCACGCTCCGTCAGGTCCGTCTGTGCATGCTGATATGGCGTCACAAATATTGCGTGCTTCCTGGTCGCCCCGTTGAGACAACTGCCAACCAGTGATTATAATATTTCCTGTAATATGTACGACACTGTCGGGCCGGCTGGTTGGTTGTTTTTTTTTCCTACTCGGTTCATTCAAACGTACATTAAGGGCTAACCGACACATCCGGCGCTGTCCGTGTTGTCCGGATATGTTTGGAGTAGGCACCTGGAGTCCGGGAGTCACACATTTCAACCAAACTGTCAACGAGACATCGGAGGTAGAAATAATAAAAAGACACGCACACACATGAGCCCCGGAAGCGGTTTTCAGGCTGTTTTAGGTCATATTTCAGGATTGCGCGGCGCGTTATCTGCCGGTGCCGGTGTTACCGGAATGGCGAGAGACTACACCGACTACTACATTGTCCCAGCTTCCGGTGACGATACGTGCGCGTTGTGATGGGCTCGGTGGATTTTGAAGCTTTAATTAAATCAAAAACATCTTGTTAACGTCTAAAAGCTTTATCGTTAAAAAAGCTGGAAAACAAAATTGAATGTTTGAAAATTTGTAATAAAATTGTGTTTTAAACTATATGTGTACATATTTTTTAAATATTTCTTTTTTATTTCCATACATTTGTTTCTTTATTTCCATACATTTGTTCCTATAAACATTGGAGTTTATGAAATATTGTTTATAATTATATAATGTTTAAATTGTTTTAAATGTTTAAGAAATAGAAATATAGAATAAAATAAATTAAAGCTCCAGCTACTTCTTCCTCACCTATCGAACCAATCCACACTAAAAGCATTAAAAGATGACCATTAGATCCATATCTCTTATTTCTCGATGAACAGCAAAGCGCTCGCAACACTAATGAAAGCTTCTTATTAGTAATTCTACTTATAGCTACAACCATAACACCTTCCGGAACGGTGCGGAAGAAATAACCCGGTGGCACATGTGCGGAATAAGCTTCACTATCCGTCTTCTCAGCCAGCAGGAGCACGATAATCCCTTGCGTGTGTTTTTTTGTTTCGTCTTGTTTCCTTTGCAGGCAAAGGTTGTATGCTCGCTCTCGCACGGGTCAAGCATTTGCCGGTGCCGAATGCCATAATGATAATTACATGGAATTATCATCCGGCATTCCGATCGGGGGGTAGCGCGCCTCTTATCCCCTTTTTTGCGCGGTTCCGTCGGAGCACATTACGCCGGGATGGTGGAGTATGGCGTGGGGTTGGATCTCATTTGGTATTTCGTTCCCGTCTGGGAATGAGCCACGGGAACGAGCAAATGGGCGGTATTAAAAGCCGCCTGAATGTAGGCAACGGAATGCAATCCTCGCTGGCTGGCCCGGCCCTAAGCCGTAGCAAAACACAGAGCCCCCAACCATTCTTCTTTCCGCTTGGTCAATCCTTTCTGCGTCGTTTTTACTCTTCTTTTTCTGCCAACCAGTGATTATAATATTTCCTGTAATATGTACGACACTGTCGGGCCGGCTGGTTGGTTGTTTTTTTTTCCTACTCGGTTCATTCAAACGTACATTAAGGGCTAACCGACACATCCGGCGCTGTCCGTGTTGTCCGGATATGTTTGGAGTAGGCACCTGGAGTCCGGGAGTCACACATTTCAACCAAACTGTCAACGAGACATCGGAGGTAGAAATAATAAAAAGACACGCACACACATGAGCCCCGGAAGCGGTTTTCAGGCTGTTTTAGGTCATATTTCAGGATTGCGCGGCGCGTTATCTGCCGGTGCCGGTGTTACCGGAATGGCGAGAGACTACACCGACTACTACATTGTCCCAGCTTCCGGTGACGATACGTGCGCGTTGTGATGGGCTCGGTGGATTTTGAAGCTTTAATTAAATCAATTGTGAGTGTTTTTCTACTACAGCAGGTGATGAAAAAATAAAAAAATGTTACGTAAGTCAACAGTTATTTGTAGAAAAATAAGGATTAAGATTAGAAAACATAAAAAATCAGCATGTTTTTCGAAAGCACACCATATTTAGTAAAAATGTTGCATAATCAAGCAAAAAACCCACTCCATCACGACTCTG
>KZ069643.1:347036-359427 GCA_002091845.1 Anopheles cracens
TACTCACATGATGATTACATGCTCAGGAACTGACTCGGTGCATGCAGCACACCGTTCCCGGCCGGCCTGGAGCAGCAGCAAGGAGCCCGCAATCAACACTCATCGACATTTTAATGAGCTGTTTGTGGAGTCGCTCCTTTTCCATCGAACATCCCCCGAAAAGAAGCACTGCAGCCGTCCGCAATCATTAATGACTCCGCACGGGACCTACCCTGTCCCCGACGCTAGTCAGACGTTATTGATGAGAAATTATGCGTCTTGCCCGGCACGTGACGCATCGGACGCTCGTACGAAACGATTCTAACCACACGCGGGGCGTCTGACACGAGGATGACTTCCGACGGGCGTTTTAATTGGGAAACGTGGACGATTCCGACGTCGCCGTTGCCATGTTGCACAGCGTGCAGTAATTAAAATTAACAAAATTGTAACAAGTTTATTAAATTTTTGTTAACGAGTGCTCGCACGCTCGAGCTGCTACTGCCCGCTGCGTTACGCAGCTTGATTGCTGGTATTGTTTTTCCGGACGTGCATTAAGATAAATGTTTGGCGGAGCGATCTTGCAATCGAGTTTGGATCGAATTTCAAGTTTTATTTGTATCCTTGAGCTGCAATTAGATTAAAGTTTGTAATTAAAGCTGCACTTATACACGCCTATAGGCTGTTCTTAGTGACATTGAGTAATATTAAGGGGCAAACACTCTGGAACTCGTTTGAATAATGAGTTTGACCTGAAATACCTAATGTTCTATAAGAGCCAATATGTAACTTCATCGAAAGATTTTGACTAGACAAAAAAATATGTATGGTTGAGAGAGTATTTTTTCAAACATGTATTCTAACAAACGTATCATTAATGAGGAGATGTATCATTAACATTGCATAGTAATGGGCGCATAATTTGAAAATTCAGCCGGAAAGTATGCAATTCGCACGGATTATTCATTTATATCTGTATTAACGATGGATTTGTTTAGTTTTTGTATGGTAAAACCATCTATATGTAAGATTACGTTAAATTATTATGAGTATATTTTTTTCTAGCTAGATAAATCAATAACAAAGATTAAAAAACTTCATAGTCTTACTAAGTAGCCTATAAATCTTGAACTTATGTGCAAGGTAGCAGCTATAAATCTTTTCGTACAATACGGACACTTAGTGCCATATTTTCGTAATCTCACACCTGCGAACAGAAACTATAATACCTAAAGATCGTAAGGAAATTCCGTTCTACACCAAACAAGCAAACATACCGTTTTCATTTACATACTCTACCTTTTCTTCGTGAGTTCGACAACTTCGGGATAGATAAACTTTCCAGACACAGTGTATCTATTTGACCAGACCAGCCCACACCAAGAAAGCGTCCCTCGGAGCAAACAATGGCCAGATAAAATGGGCTGACATGAATAAACAAATCCACAATCCGGTTCGTACGAAAATCTTGAGCACGGCTTTCACTTACACGGCCCTCTAGCCCATTAAAACCAATCATCAACAAGTCACAAACACTCTCGCACGTGATCATAAAATCACCCACCGTTTAAAGCTCCCTTTTGTCATAGGGCAGTTATAGGAGCAAAGGAAAAAAATGGCAACGAGACACGGTTGGAAAAAAACTCCATTTTGCATAGCCGCTTTTCCGCGCTTGCATTTTAATTGGCCTTATGCCTTCCCGCCGGTACGTTGATGCAAAAAAAGGGGGGGGGGGGGGGGAGGGGGAGGACAAGTTTTTTTTCCTGCATGTCCATGCAGGAAGCGGACGATTTGTCGCTGAGAACATGGCCACATTTCTTGCGACTGCCGAACTAATTGCAGCAATCGAGCTCGGCTGGACAGATCGTCCGCGATTGTGACCATGGCGTTGGCATGACAAAACGATTTAATTTGCCTCACGTCTGATGAGACGGGCTGCCAAAACTGAATACGAGCGCTTCTTTTTCGTGCGATTACTTTTTGTGCCAAAGAAATTATATCAATTTTGCTATGGCTAGCATTAAAAACACGCTCGTACAAACTGTCTAACATATCATTAGCCGGGCCTCCGAGACCGCCTCCTGTGCGGTGGTGCATCAAATACCAAAACAATCTGTTATTTTTTATTGTCTGTGTGTCAGGAAACTTCACGTCAGCTTCTGGTTTCATTTTCAAGCATCGCATGCAATTTATCCAAATGCTCATCATCACCACGGAAAATCGCAACGCAACGCGATAAAGCAAAATTGTGGCAAATTAAAACCATCAACCGGTGGTTTGTTATTTGGACGATTTGTATTTACTGGCCCCGCCGTAATAACGCCACCGGGAACCATTAGCCCGGGGTTCTGTGTCACTATAATAATGCATTCCACACATTTTCAAGCGTTGCATGCTACCTGATGGATGGCGTTATGTCATTTGGTGAAAGGGGATACAGAAAATAAATAAGCGGATGGAAGTAGTTTGTGATTTCGACCTTTTTCTTTGCAAGATTGTAGTTTTTTGTTTAATGGTGCTGTGAAGGATAGCATAAAAGAAGCGAATACATAAGAAGAATCTTGCAACAAGCTGTTTGAAACCAACTGTATTAGGATATACAAAATTCTAATAATCACTACATATATTCAATTCGAATCGCTCATAATATTAAGAGAAAAATAACATATTTTTATCATTCCATTTTAATTTGAAATTAGTGCATTGCCTTTATTGTCTTATGTTTTAGTTTATATTTTTTAGTTTTAGGCTCATTTAACCATTTAACGCCAAAATGTATGCAATGTATCTATTTTTTTCTTTATATTGTTGTGAATTGCATAAATCAAGGCTGATATGTCATTTTGTGTGACAAAGTAGGCAAACCATTGCACGAGATGATGTATAATATTGGATAAATCATATGCAATACCTCGTGATACTGGTTTCAAACAATTTATATCTATAATTAGCTTTGTTGTGAAATAAAAAATAATAAAAATACGATAACTCCTTCTCGTTATATTCCTTTCAGTAATATGCCACTATTCCGAGCAAGTTACCTCTATCACGCCCATGAGTTCATTCTATCGCTCGCGTAGCCCATTAAAACCAATCATCAACAAGTCACAAACACTCTCGCACGTGATCATAAAATCACCCACCGTTTAAAGCTCCCTTTTGTCATAGGGCAGTTATAGGAGCAAAGGAAAAAAATGGCAACGAGACACGGTTGGAAAAAAACTCCATTTTGCATAGCCGCTTTTCCGCGCTTGCATTTTAATTGGCCTTATGCCTTCCCGCCGGTACGTTGATGCAAAAAAAGGGGGGGGGGGCGAACGTGAAGCCGATACCATTGCTGTGGTTGCGATTTATTACCATTAATATTTTCCCTCCACCGGCCCACCCGGTCCCGGGTTCGCCGAGGCTTTTCCAATCGAATTCATCAAGTAAATCGCGCAACCGTGGGCCGCTTCATTGGGCGCGTAATGAACTGTGAAGCGTACCATTATTTACAAAAGCTGTAATAAATTACCTGCTCGTATAGAGGGCTTTTACTGGGTGTGCGTGTGCGTTTTTTTTTGTAGTGTTTACGTTTGCTCTCCGTGATCGATTTGCGATGTGATGTGGCTAAGCTTTTGTTTTTTCAAACCGTTCGTATCCATCACAGCTTTGCAAAGTTTTATTCGATCGAGCGAACTTGCCAACTCATTGCATGGAAACGGTTTCCGGGGAACGAAAACAGCAAAAACTTAAACTCCTGCTGGTTCTACAGTCTGTTTTATGAAACAGCTTTCCTCTGCCCACTTCCCATCCCACACGCCTGCTAAAGCAAATAAGCAAACGTGTTGCAAATTTGTCGATGAAAAAATGATGACCTTCACTCGTTTGACTCGTGTGAATCGTCCGGCTGGTGGGAACGAAACCAAACATTGTGAATAAATAAAGCTGCTGGTAATACGTTCCCGGAAGAAGATTCTCAGCTCGGAACACTTGTACGATAGCGCAAGAGTTTTCACGAAAATGCAATCGAGATTGTTTGCCTTTATCAGGAAAAGTGCATCTTTCATTTGCTGGCAGCTGTGGAGCGATCATTACGGATTCCGAAATAGATATAATTGAAAAGCTTCTCAAAACCTGATAATCCGATTGCTTTTATCCGATTCGATGCTTTCCATTCTAATATAATTCCATCAAATATGCATATTTTTAAGTGTTTTTACAAACTACATAGTTTTGATCTGTTAATTAGTCACAAGAAACTATTTCATTTCTTTTCAGAACTATCCGTTTCAAAACGACTGGAACACATATCATGGAAAGAATATTTAACTCCGTCGGTTGCTACAGTGTGCACGAAATATTATCAAAACTGGCTAACATGTCATTAATAAGGTGAATTTATGGTTTCATGAAGATATTTTTGTTTGTTTTAGAAGGTATTTTGAATATACTGCATACTTGCATACTTGACGGCAAAATGTAAAGATCTAACGATGCATTGAAGTATGCACTCTGCACTATATACAACTTTATTAATGTATTTTTTTAATACATGAGAAAATATGTAATGTATAACTTCAAGCTCAAACAGTACAAATAATGTTATCCTCAAGCAGCATCTACAGAAACCAGTTAAAATGTGTTACAAATTATAAAACAAACCATTTACAAGTGTAACTGTAAGAAAATTATCATAAACGTACCTAACGATGAAGCTAGAGTATTGCGCATAGAATACTTTTAGGCGCTAGCTTTAATAAACAGTCCAAAAGAATGTAATTTGCACAAAAAGTGTAACAATTAATGATTGATTTATCTTTGCCTGCTAAACCGATTCGATGAATAAAGACTTTTGTAGTGCAGATTGCATACTTTTCGGGGAATTTAGCTTAATCAGCCTGAAGGTATGTAAATGTTGCATCAGCTGGACCTGATTTTTATAAATTATCATCAGAAAATGCTTCGGATTGTTTCCATGGAGGAAGTTATTATTAGGATCTACCTGCAACTATATCGTTTACCACGATTCCTTCACAATTTTCCTAATGTTTTCGTAAAAAATCTTCATTGCCTGATGACTTCTCGCTAGTCCGTCAAGAACCATTAATATTCAAACTATTCCATTCCGCTACGATCCACTATGCTGATCAAATTAACACACTCCGAAATGAATATCAAACTTGATAACGTTCCCTCATCGGTGCAATCCTTCCACCGCGCCGACCGAAGCAATTATGTTCGTACCGAGCTGTTTGCCCAGGCCATCAGTCTCGTCGCTCGTCTCGAGTGCGAGTTATCACCGCCGGACTCGGAGCGGACTGAAATCGTTTCATTTCCTGAAAAAATAAATTCCCGTCTAATTCTGTTTGCTTTCGGCGGCGCTAGCACAACGATGGTCAGCGGAATTGCCTCACTCAGCTGTCCGTTCGGGAAGAAGAAATACTTAATTTTAAGGGAAAATGTTTTCCAGCTCCTTTTGCGTGGTACTCGAGAGGAAATACACACATCGCACGGAATGGATCGCCAGGCCTGAGGCATGAGACGGCAGGTGGAATAAAAATAGCCCTTCGAGGCGAGCTGCAATGCCGCGTCCACCAGCTGCCTCTCGTTCGTCCTGCCACGAGTCGGTTTGGGCGGGCGCTGAAAAATAGCTTTTGGGAAATTCTTACCGTCCCGGGGCTGGATGGACGATGCGGTTTAGCGTCGCTTCCGGGCAAACGAAGCGCACGATGTGATGCGAGAAGGCTCTGAAGCTCGGCCGCCGGGAAGCACCGGCTCACCCACCCACCCACTAGCCGGAGGCGGATGTTTTCATTCATCATTTCACTGCGGGCGAACCGGTGGACAGGTGGCCACTGCCAACCAGCTGGTCCTCCCCCTGACGGGACGGGACGCCCGTTTGCCGACGAAAGTCCATAAACTACACGAGCGCACTTGAGCATTATTTTAGCTCATTTATCTGCGCTCGTGGGACGGGAACGGGATGTGAACGGGAATTTGACGAATGAAAAGATAAATGCACTAGTGCACTAGCGCAAAAGCGCACTACCGCTGCGCTAATGGAAGAGTTTGGAAATGCATTTACTGTGGCGCGTAGCGGGTTCTGGTATTGATTCTAGCCTGAAAGGATTTCGTTCTTAAATACGACATAATAAGGATATTATATTTGAAAAGCGTTCTCTTAAGGATTAAAACTCTTAAGGAAAATAAATAGGGAATCAAAACTTTGAAACTTTTTTGACACCAAAAAACACTCCAACGTCATCCACGCGATCAGGTACGGTGCTGACTGATATTTAGACATAATATTCTGGTACATTGAGCTCAAAAAGATTGAAATATGGACTTTTATTGAAGCACTCGCAGTTTGAAAAGAAAAAAATCTATTTTTATCTTTATAAAGTACTTATAAAGCAGCTGTTTCTCGTATACAAATATTATATAGTTTTTAATCACACAATTTTTAAATTCAATTTTCTTTAATGAATTTTCACGTGGTTCGAAGTTTAGTCACCAGAAACTTATTGAAACTTGAAGAAAGGCAATCTGCTTCGGTTAAAACATTTAGATGGGGTTGATTTCATTTGAAACAATTTCAAATCAGCTCCACTCCGTCCGTCATCCACGCGATCGGTAACCACCTTGATCGTTGCAATCGTTCCACATTTCTGCCCCCTTCGGAGCAACACCGGAGGTTAACTTTTATCGAGTACGAAATTTCCATCTCTAATACTCGTAAATCGATTGTCCCGGATGCGCTCACGTTCACCCACACACACACACACGAGTCCTTTCTCTTCGGAAGGCGTAGGCCCGGAACGAAACGCTCCGTGGGTGAATTTAAATACATTTGAATAAATTGATTATTAAATCATTCGCAAATGGAGTTTAATTCCGACTGTGGATGCGGGCCCGGCGTCGGAGGCGCCCATTTCCAGGGCCGTATCCTGGCCACGGTACCAGCAGCGGCGCTTTATCGGTGAGTTTCCGTACTTCCGCTCCGATTGGGAACTGGGTCCGTCCATTGGCCGTGGGAGGCGGTGGAACAATCAACACCCTTGCAGGAGGGACGGTAGGTCACACAAGGCCTGTACGGGCAAACCGTACGAAGCATTACTCGCACCATGCATGACTTCCCGGAAGTCACTCACGCTCCCTGCCCACCTGCCCATTTCCACCGCCCCGGTGACACACAAAGGCCCACCCGGTGGCAAAGTTCGTAGCTGGTTCAGGTGCTAACGATTTCGTGTCCGCTCGATAGGATCTGGATCCTCGGGCTAACGATCTGTACTGGGGCGAGCGAAGGGAAGAAAAAAAACGGGCAAATATCCCCCAGGTGGGATGTGTGCGCGTGTGTTTTGCGGAACGGATGTGAAACTAACTGTACCAGGGTACAAGCTCGGTCCAGTGCATTGCCACAAAAGAAAAGCAGAAGTGCAGCACGAATTTAAAACTTCACTGGACGCGGACCCGATGGACCCGATGTTTTCCTTTCGCACGGTGTGAAGCGCTGCAACATTCTAGTCGAGGAGGCAAGCGCAAGAATTTGGGTTTGGGGCTTGAGTCGACGCGCTTATCTTGGCGGAATTGTTCCAGCTGACTATCGCTATTTGCTTCAGTGAACCGATTTCTAACCGATAGTGACACAAAGAGGAGCCAGCGCTTCGACTCACCTTCAGCGACGAAGACATGATGGGATTTGAAGCGTATTTTTCACGCCTCTTCCCATTCCCTTCGTTTGCGATGGGTTCGGAAAAGTTTTGTCAGTCGTTACGCCACCTGGGGATGGGGTCATGGTGACGATTTTTGAAATTCATTTTCCAAACTCCGAAAAACCTTCGTCCGACCCGCCGCGTCCCATCCAATTAGCGTGCGCGAAGGCTCTCCGGCAAATTTAACTATTGAAATAAGGTTTACGTTACGCTTCGTGTAACACTGCGCTCCCTACCCTCGCTGCCGAACCGGTTTCGTCCTGTCGGATTTTGGGATTGGGATAGTGCAAAGTGGTAAGTGCGTTGACAATCTCGTGAAGTCATCCGTGTGGAACAGTGGTCGGCATATTTTTTATTAAACAAATTACAACAGTTTTGCAGTGATTTTTGCTATAAAAAAGCATTGTTTATAGCCATATATGTTCTTAAAATGAATCAGGACATCAAAGTAATACTTGGTAAAACTAATGAAAAAGTTTTCGTTCTCGCTTGACGTTTTATTGCTATATAATCGATTTGGTTTGGCGAACAAAACATGTGAAGTACTGCATACATTTAGGCGTTTTTTTTTAATTAGCGAAATTTTAGCTTGATGCAATTAACGCCGAAAAGTATGCAATATACAGAACACCAACTCGTTATTACTGCTTTTTAAACGTATAATGTGTAATTATTAACTAGTTCTAATTATGTAAATTATTCCGGCTTGGTTATTACTAAAAAGTTCGCAATATTTACGAATAATAAATCTCCTAATTTCATTTTGACTTATTTCAATTAATGAAACAGTTTCTTACTGTTCCTTATGCTCTCCAAGGTTGCCGACCACTGTCCTGCAAGACGGTGTCGAATGGCGAACAATTATAAATCAAACGACTGTACCGAAGGAAACAAAAGGGTTAAAGATCGACCAGAAGCCACCGGGCGGGACGGTGAAACTAACTGTACCAGGGTACAAGCTCGGTCCAGTGCATTGCCACAAAAGAAAAGCAGAAGTGCAGCACGAATTTAAAGCTTCACTGGACGCGGACCCGATGGACCCGATGTTTTCCTTTCGCACGGTGTGAAGCGCTGCAACATTCCAGTCGAGGAGGCAAGCGCAAGAATTTGGGTTTGGGGCTTGAGTCGTCGCGCTTATCTTGGCGGAATTGTTCCAGCTGACTATCGCCATTTGCTTCAGTGAACCGATTTCTAACCGATAGTGACACAAAGAAGAGCCAGCGCTCCGACTCACCTTCAGCGGCGAAGACATGATGGGATTTGAAGCGTATTTTTCACGCCTCTTCCCATTCCCTTCTTTTGCGATGGGTTCGGAAAAGTTTTGTCTGTCGTTACGCCACCTGGGGATGGGGTCATGGTGACGATTTTTGAAATTCATTTTCCAAACTCCGAAAAACCTTCGTCCGACCCGCCGCGTCCCATCCAATTAGCGTGCGCGAAGGCTCTCCGGCAAATTTAACTATTGAAATAAGGTTTACGTTACGCTTCGTGTAACACTGCGCTCCCTACCCTCGCTGCCGAACCGGTTTCGTCCTGTCGGAGTAACGGAGTGGAAAGCCGTAAGAAGCAGTTTGTCATAAAAAGAAAATCGGAGAATCGAAATAAAATGGAATTCACTTGTTAGCATAATTTTGGATCATTTCCCTCCTCAGCTCGGAGGGTCCTTCATTATCCATCACTCCCGGTTAACGTCCTCCCTTTCGCTGCTAGCATGAAAGCCTTTTCTGATCCAGTGTGGACTGCAAGAAAGCGAAGGTTTCCTTTTGGGGTTAGGTGTGCTCTTTCTCTTTCGCTTTGGTCGAGTACGAGTCGCCACAAGAACGCACCCTCCGGGCCCGTGTGGCCATTCCTGTCGGCAAGACTGTTTTTAATTGAATTTCCAGATATTCGCTGTAAAAATGTCCCCGCCACGTCTGCTTCAACCCGGTTTTCTGTTTCGCTTTCTTTCTCCCGAACACAAAGTTTGAAACTTTGCAACACTCGTGAAGGTCTTTGATTTTTTTAATGCCATTTCGCTTTATTTTAATTACTCAACACTTTTTTTTTGCGCTGGAAGGTCTTTTTGAGCGGATTTTCAAAGTTTTTACTGCCAGCACTGCATCCGTAATGCCGTTCTCGTGTAATAGGCCGTTTGCGAAGGTTTGCCCCGTGCTCTTCGCTGGCGTCTGAAGGATTTACTGCAATAAAACTCAAACTCAAACGACAAAGAAAAGGGAAAAACTTTTACTTGGTGAAAAAAAAAACCGGGCAAGCAAACACACACACAATGGAGAGCAATCATTAGATCGAACTTATTATGGCAAGTTTCTGTTTTCATCCCAACCCGTTGGCTTAACTTGTTTTGTCAACAGTGGAGAAGACCTTTTTCAACTTTTAGGCGCATTTCATGGAGTGTTTTTTCTACCTAGGGTCTTGCGTTTGTACGTAGAAGATGCTAATGGCGAGCAGGAAGGGCACAGCAAATGAATAGATTGATACAGAAAATCCTCATCAGTCGTCAAATCAGATTGTGGGATGTAGTTTTTTGGGCGTGGAGAACCCAGCTGTCACAGAGATGTTCCAAAAGTTCATAGAGGGACGAGTCTTATAGTGGTCTTATAAATAAATAATACGACTCCATTCGAGTTCGCATGTATATACGGGAGCCCTAGCACCACCATCACCTCCAACCAGTGGCAGAAAACCACAGATAGCCACACTGTACTCCACACGGCAAATAGGGCAAGTGCATCCTCATCCGGTGCGAGATACTAACGAGTGCACAAAAGTGTCGAAGTGCAAAAGTGCACGTCGGGTCGTCTTATGGGCCCCGAAAAACCTCGATCCCGGCAACGGGATTCTCACGGCCCACTAACGTGTACGTGATTGCCGGCTTATTGGGCCAATTATTTTTGCTTTTTAGCCTTTTCCAACTGGGAAGGGGCAGAGTGTCGAGAACGCCGTCACCTCCGTTCGGGCGTTGAGTACCTTCCAGCACGGAGTGTGGATTCGGATCGTTACAGTAGTTCTATTTTTAACTTAATTTTTTCAGGCACGTTCCGAAACCTGATCGATCAAACGTGAAGGGCTGCAGATACCTATCGCATTGTGTTTTTTGCAGCCGACCTTACACATGGAGCGTTGCGGGCACATGGAGTGCATTATCGCCTTGTGTTATAGGGGAAAGTCTGATCGATCGGTCCTGTACCCGGATAATGGAGCGCTATGGTCACGCTTTATTCGATGCCGGCCACGCTCGTTGATAGTGAAGATGAACCAAGTTTGTGGTTTGTTTTAATGCAGGTTAGCCGAGAGTCCACCGTACCACGTGAAATTACCTTTCCAAGCGAAGAGCAAAGCAACCACCCACTCCACCAAAACATCCCGTTCGGTTGTTTCCGTTGTTTTTTTTTTGCGCTGGAAGGTCTTTTTGAGCGGATTTTCAAAGTTTTTACTGCCAGCACTGCATCCGTAATGCCGTTCTCGTGTAATAGGCCGTTTGCGAAGGTTTGCCCCGTGCTCTTCGCTGGCGTCTGAAGGATTTACTGCAATAAAACTCAAACTCAAACGACAAAGAAAAGGGAAAAACTTTTACTTGGTGAAAAAAAAAACCGGGCAAGCAAACACACACACAATGGAGAGCAATCATTAGATCGAACTTATTATGGCAAGTTTCTGTTTTCATCCCAACCCGTTGGCTTAACTTGTTTTGTCAACAGTGGAGAAGACCTTTTTCAACTTTTAGGCGCATTTCATGGAGTGTTTTTTCTACCTAGGGTCCTGCGTTTGTACGTAGAAGATGCTAATGGCGAGCAGGAAGGGCACAGCAAATGAATAGATTGATACAGAAAATCCTCATCAGTCGTCAAATCAGATTGTGGGATGTAGTTTTTTGGGCGTGGAGAACCCAGCTGTCACAGAGATGTTCCAAAAGTTCATAGAGGGACGAGTCTTATAGTGGTCTTATAAATAAATAATACGACTCCATTCGAGTTCGCATGTATATACGGGAGCCCTAGCACCACCATCACCTCCAACCAGTGGCAGAAAACCACAGATAGCCACACTGTACTCCACACGGCAAATAGGGCAAGTGCATCCTCATCCGGTGCGAGATACTAACGAGTGCACAAAAGTGTCGAAGTGCAAAAGTGCACGTCGGGTCGTCTTATGGGCCCCGAAAAACCTCGATCCCGGCAACGGGATTCTCACGGCCCACTAACGTGTACGTGATTGCCGGCTTATTGGGCCAATTATTTTTGCTTTTTAGCCTTTTCCAACTGGGAAGGGGCAGAGTGTCGAGAACGCCGTCACCTCCGTTCGGGCGTTGAGTACCTTCCAGCACGGAGTGTGGATTCGGATCGTTACAGTAGTTCTATTTTTAACTTAATTTTTTCAGGCACGTTCCGAAACCTGATCGATCAAACGTGAAGGGCTGCAGATACCTATCGCATTGTGATTTTTGCAGCCGACCTTACACATGGAGCGTTGCGGGCACATGGAGTGCATTATCGCCTTGTGTTATAGGGGAAAGTCTGATCTGGGATAAGGAGTTTAGGAGGGTGGTCGCAAAGTTTTATGCGAGAAAAACCAAATAGCACGAAGAAGAAGAAAAAAAAAAAACATCGGTTAAGTCGCTCGAAGAAGATTATCTGCTTCTTTTGCAGATGACTGATTTTGCGTACGGGTGTTACGAACTGTTGGGCGATTTTGCTTCCACGAGGCTAGCAGGCAAATCC
>KZ069644.1:0-15711 GCA_002091845.1 Anopheles cracens
TACGCAGCTCTTAATTTCCTTCCATATTTTGATGAATATTCAACACAGTTTCATGCTCGTGAACTAGACATTTATATAGAACTTATTTGGGATTAATCAGAACTGTTTAACACGATCCTTTCCGTGTGGCGTATCAACTTCTACTCCGTTTGCTTCTGTCACTTCTGTCAATTCTCCTGTCAACGGCACAGGGTGATCCATTTCCTACATTTATATATTTACTATGTACTCTATGGCGCCCTCTGTATTTCCACTCTGTATTTCCATGTACAGAATTTAACAAATCAATAACAGTTGTGAACAGAATTCGATTTACAATGCTTTCCATCAATTCATTTTATTTTTTCTCCTACTTTAAGCGGCATTATCTCAATTACTCAATCGTTGTCTTCGCCGGGCGCGCTTCCAGTTGCGCGGGTCTCAATTACTGGCAAGACGGCCCGGAAGAGACTCCCGGTGACCAGCGAAACGTAAACATTAAGATGCGTCTAATTTTGTTATGATAAATTATGGTAATATTTCAAAAACTGCAGGCGAACTCCAGGGTGGGCTGGCGTAGGGCTCATTATTTTACTGGAGTTGGCTCTCCGTTTTGTTCCGCTGTACTTGCGGGTGTGTTTCGTTTCGGCTCTTCTTCGTCCGCTGCTTGAGGAGGCTCGAGTGAGAGAGATAATTTGCATCTTACGTGTACCGTGCCAATGAGCCCGTCTGGTAGGCTCCTTTAAAGAGGTGTTGTTTTTAGCATATTAAAGTGACTGGAGGGTTGTTTCGTTGCTTCAACTTTCCCATTAATGTCGACGTTAGGATGAAAACTGTCTCCTCGGAGGGCCTATGTTTTACAGCCGGCATTATCTAAGTAATTGTCACTACTATTTCAAACCCTCGCCACAGCGTCGCTCTGGCTCTCTTGGAGCCGATAAACAATCACGCAGCCCGGACAGCCTGTGTTCCGTGCAGTGAAAGATCCTTTTCCGTACTCGAGAGGACACTTGAGGTTTTATCAACTGACAAACGTCTACTGCACGTGCACACTGGGCAAAAGTCGGTCATAAGTTGGAAAATTCAACTAACAATAATTTTGTGAATAACAATCAAATCATTAGCACCATTAGGACTTTGATGACAATTCCAAAGTCACGTAAAAAAGTTGGAAAATGTATACAAAAAATAACCTAAGAAACACTATTTTGATATTGACTACCATTTATCTTACCAGATCATCTATCTCTTTTTCTTTTTTTCTCAATAAAAAGGTTGTCGTATGTTATGGAGTGTACTTATATATTTTTATACCTATTTTTCATTTAATATGTTTACATCTACGCAGCTCTTAATTTCCTTCCATATTTTGATGAATATTCAACACAGTTTCATGCTCGTGAACTAGACATTTATATAGAATTTATTTGGGATTAATCAGAACTGTTTAACACGGGTCCTTTCCGTGTGGCGTATCAACTTCTACTCCGTTTGCTTCTGTCACTTCTGTCAATTCTCCTGTCAACGGCACAGGGTGATCCATTTCCTAAATTTATATATTTACTATGTACTCTATGGCGCCCTCTGTATTTCCACTCTGTATTTCCATGTACAGAATTTAACAAATCAATAACAGTTGTGAACAGAATTCGATTTACAATGCTTTCCATCAATTCATTTTATTTTCTATTGGACGCGTTTTGAGTGAATTGTTTTACATACAATTGTTATTACATTTTATAAAATTTTTGTGATAAAAATTTGTGTGCTCCAATCACAAAACTGACATTTGATTATTTTTGATCCCATAAGAGATAAGATGAAATAATGCTGTTGGCTCCTAGTATGGGTACGTTATGCTCTTTGAATGATCAATTGCGAATACTTTTCGTGAGATAAAATCATCGAATTCCATTAAAAAATAGTTCAGTTTGTCCGTACGTTCCTCCACCGTGCCGGTGCCGCTGCGTCTGCCTCATAATCGTAAGTGTTTCGTACCTTTCGGTACATTGCCACACACGCCAACTCATCTCGCTTCAATACACCACCATCCTCGACGATGTAACTCGACGTCTCCTTGACAACGTGCCGGTTGCTGCTGCAGGGCGTTTCGCCTTCGCTTCACTGTACGTGAGTGTGCAAAAACCACAAACGACGCAAGGTGACATGACGAGTGACTCACCAGGATTTGGATGCCGCCCGGGATGAGTTGCGAGTTCCGAGCTGGAGTGTTCTGTTTTGCCCCGCCGATATGGGTCAAGTGGAGATTCGAACGAGAGTTTTGCCTTGACGCTTTGCGCAGGAAAGTGTGATGTAATGGTTTTGTTTTCAGTACAAAACTTGAAAATCACGCCGAAACTTCGTGGAAGAGAACGATTTCATCGATGCGCAGCGGTAAAGTTTTCAGGGCAAAGTTTCCGAAGCGAACTGTCCTGATTCCTGATGCACGAAGCGTGTGCGCTGCTGACGCCGGCAAATGGTCGTTTCATTGGAAAAGATCAAATGAACTGCTCGTCGCAGATGCAAACGACCGAACGGAATGGAGCGAAAAAAGGGAGGAGATGTTGATCCCGAGTTACGACACAATTGAGCTCGGGAAGCTAGGAATTGCTCGCCTGCAAACGAGCTCCAGGACGCGCTGCATACATGCACACAGAAGAACTACGAAGAAAGCGATAAAAGGAAGGTCGTAAAGTTTGAGTTCACCAGCGAATGTCTGTGTGTGTGCTAGTAAAAGCGGTAAGGCTAAGGTGAGTAACGGGAAAAGCCAAGAAACCGATTGGGAGCTTTGTGCTATTGAGTCATTAAAAGTCGTTGGAATGGATATGGTTGGGAGGTTTAGTTTTGAAATCAAACTGACACTGCAAAGAAGTCGCTTGACCCATTTCTACACCTCAAGCCAGCCATTTGCTTGGGTTTAGTTTAGTGAAAACAACCTTTGGGCAATGGTATAAAATATTACACCCATCCGAACTCATCCATTGCGTTGGTTTCCTATGTCACGTTGTGCAAAAGGCCACTCGATGTAGGGATATTTATTTCCTTCGACCATGTGTCAGATAGCATTGAGTTAGGTCCGGGTCGCGTTGGCGTTGGAACGTTCGCTGTAAGGATGAACTCTCCAGGACACCAGGACACCAGCACACCAGGACAACCGCTCCGGTCGCCGGTTGTGTAGCACGTCACCTTCCACGCGGTCATGAAACGAAAAGCTCTTCCGGCTCATCAACTGACGTGAGCGCGGCGAGAGACAGCGAGGACCGAGCGCAAGTGGGGTAAGTGACATTTAAAATGGGGTGGTCCGGTCCGGGTTGACACGACCAACCCCAGCCTACCCGCTCCGCCATTGTTTGCTTATCATTTATTTATTCAACCCATTTTAGCTTTCGAACTTACGTGTGCGAAGTTGCGTAGGCAGCCGCTTGGCTTATGTTGTCACCGTGCAACAGCATGCAGTTGTTGCGTTTTTTGTGTGTGTGTTTTGTTCCATACCACGCTGTGTTGCCGTTTTGCTGCACCGTCGTGCCGATGCACAATTGGCTGCAGCCAGTGTGCGCCGTGCAGCGGAAAGTGATGCGTTCGTGGCTTGTGTCTGTCAGTTCTGGTGCACACGGTGTCGTTGCTAACTCGAAGCGAATGAGCTGTTTGTACCGTTCGTGGGTGTGTGGGTTAGATCTTCAGGGTGGCTTAAGGGTAATTGTTGTCGACGAGCGGAAACGAGAAATATGGCTGCCCATATTAGTGGGGTAGCTCGGTTGGCTGTAGCTGCGAAATATATTTACGAAAACACAAGTTTCAAGCTGTTGCCTTTTATGTAAGAGGTATGAAGTGTACTGTTAAAAACAATTTTATATTAAATAATACATTTCTAATAGAACGTTTCATTTGTTTCTTGTTTCGAGATTGTTATCAAGCATGCTGTTTCATGCTTTACATGCTTTACGTGCTTTCGTTTACTATTCGTCTACTTTGAGATCATTTTAGATTGCTTATATAAAAGCTTCTTCTGACTAGAATTGCCTAAAGATAATATTGGGTTGAACAAAAATTTTTAACAAAAATTAGTCGATCCACCAAACCTTGTTGTTCCGCGTCCGAACAGATTTTGCGCAATATATTGTATTTATTTGTATTTAAACTGCCAAAACCAGAAAAGTACATCCTATTAACCACGTAAACTCACACACATGTTTGAGAAATGCTCAGAGCAAACAAAACATTGAATATAAATGGAAACAAATGAGTAAAACTATTAAAAACTATAGAATTTAAATTTACTACTTTTATGGTTCATGTCTTAACTAACATGGTACCGTAATGGTTCATCTCTTAACTATAAATAATTTTTTAAATATTTTTCGAAAATAGTGAGTATTAGCGTGATGATGATACCAGATTAAAGTCTTTCTAATTTTCTTGAAACAGGGTAATACACTCATACTCGGGCAAAAATCATAGCAGCCGTAGGGAAAATATAATTAAACAAGCAAGACTGAGTGGCGCCATCTGTTGGCGGCTAGTGCAACTTCTTAAAATATAAAACGACTCAAAAGAAACATAAATTCTATCAAATATGTTGTTTGTAGTTCACATAAGCGATTAATTTTATCACGAGGAAATACAACCGTTTCTAATATGGACTAGCATCCTATTACCCTGCGATATTGCTTTAAAACTTCTAAATTAAACTTTTAGTACGCAGTCTCAAAAGATCCCAACCATTCAACTCCATATCCTTGAAGAACACGTCCCTCCACACGCTAGATGCATGGCGCTCGCAGCCCTCTCCTGTTGCTCGGAAATTTATGCATCGCTTAACAGGGTCTAATGTGGCAAACTTTTCGGGGTCGATCATTAGCATTTCGGGGGTTCGATGTCGCTATCTGCGCGAGAAACCCCCCGAAACAAAAACGACCTAGCTCGCATGATAACGATTGAGAAAATTAATTCCAAACAAAACTTTGGAACATATTCGAAGCGAGGGGTTGCGAAGGGCAATTAGGCGAAAGTTTTTCGATTTTAAATCTCCTCGATGAGTAACCGAGAGAAAGAGAGAGAGAGAGAATGTGAGAGTGAGAGAGAAACGATGACACCGGGGACAGATCGTTTCAATCGTGGTTTTAAAACAGAACAGATTGATTTTTGAAACCTTTTGCGCGTGAGTGATTTGCATTTTCTGCTAGCAGCTTATGACTACAAATTAGCAATGCAAATCTATCCGGAGTGCGTATAGGTCTTTTGAGAATGATATTTAATTAGCTTTTCGAAAATATATCTCGTAGAAATTAGTCTCAAATGGTGGAGGTAATAGAGAAATGGTGAAAATCTGTTTCAATTCTGCACACGTTTAACATAAGCTTTCGGAGGTTAGGATATAAGCTTTTAGGTTTAGCTTTCGAAGCGATACGTGTAAAACTGGTTTACTTGCTGTGCAATAGGCACTTGTTTAATTCAATTTAAACGCCTCTGTAGTAATTGCTTTGCGAAAACGTATTCGTTTAAACTAGTGTTGATGATGACCTTGGTCCTGTTAGAAAGAGCTCAACAAACCCTCAGCATATTCGGGAAGGAATAACGAAATTCTAAGCAGATAATTCGTCCACCTTACTACGCAACATGAAAAAATGTTGGTAAGATTTTAGTGGACTTCTGTGTATTTGATCGGTTAACCAGGCGTCGTGGAATATTCGATTAATAATAGTTGACATAATGTTTAATCTCTAGCTGTAGACATTTTCAAGGCCTAAAAGGATCCGTTTGACATTCCAAATTGTTAGCAAAAATTGTTAACGCGAAGCGATATCTTCTTAATATACAAGGAGAATTAGATGTCTGAATGCCTTAATTCACCACAATTTAGACTGGAATACTATTTGAAAGTGATTCAAATAGGCTATAGGACCGCTTTGAAATCACAACTTCACCATTATCGCATCACTCAGTGGATGAGCACTATCTTTCAGAGAGCCATTCGTCAATTTTCTTGGAAAAGTCATTGTTTGCTTACCTCAACTCGAACCCTTCAAACATCCAAGAGATTTTGGCCTTTCCAATCCTTTTCAATTCCTTTCATGTACAAAGCAGAATCATCGGGATGAAAGTGACATAATATTTTGCAACCATTACGGTAGGGAACGCTTACTCCACCGTTTCAGTAGGAGACGATTTCTTCGATGAGACACTCCAGGATCAATTTCGCCTCTATTGATCAAGACTTGCCCTGCAGCTTTGCCCAGCTATTCCGAGGGAAAGCTCCATCCGCCAGCGATTTCTCATTACCGGTGCTGTTTCCGCGCTATTTCCAGAAGCTTAATTCCCGCTCGCGCGCGCTACACGGCTATCTAATTTATGCTCCAGCGCGATAATCATATTCAATCCGTCTTTTGTCGCCATAATTACATCACTGGAGAGAGGGAGTCCTGCGCTGCGGGCGGAGCATCCAACGCTGGCCGGTATGTCGTCGCAATTACAATTTTCGGTCGTGATGGTGATGTTAAAAGCTCCGGGCAGCGAAGTCTCGTCGTCACCGGGCGCTCCGGGAGTAAATTCCATCAATTTTCCAACGATAACAAGATCTTGGCCCGACGGCACGGGCTCCGTGAGGTGTCATAGCAGCAGCTCGGTTCCGTGCGCAACACGCAAAACAAATGCTTCCTCAGTCCGTCCGGCGGTGGAAGAAAAGTTGGTTTAATTGGATATTTCGATGTTTTGACACTGGCACTGAGCTTATTAATTTGTTTAGCAACAATTCCCGCACCGTCCACGGACGCACCTTGGTTCGTGCGTGCTTGGGTATCGCTTTTGCATTTTAATTTGCAAAACCGAGAGGAAAAGTTAGGCTGGCCGACTTCCTGGACTGGCTGTGAGACATTTTCCGGCCAGCGCGTGTCTTGTTTGGAGAGTTTTAAGCAAAGTTTTGCCCTGAGATGAACAACTTTCCATGCCAGAGAACGCCCACAAGCGTTTCTTGTCCATCCGATTGGGAACGACGACGATGATGATGATGATGTTCCGGACTGTCCGGAAGGAAGTAGCTTTTATTCCCAACTAATTGGTGGACTTCTCGTCCACCGTGTGGCTTAAAAGAATGATTTAACAGCTATTTTCAACCTGCCGGGGCTGCCTTCTACAAACGCGCAGCCAACAAAGAAATCGCTCGGAATCAACAAGAAAACGCACCGAAATGTGATGTGACATCTGCAGACTTTCAAGTGTGACAGAAAGCTTCTTCACACCCCGGAATAAGCGGATTAAACCGTACTTAGGGAAGTGGATGTCCACGGCGGTGAAAGTAATAACAGACCCGGGCAGCTAGCTGCTCATGTCATAACTCATTTCAGCGCCGGTGCATGTGCAAAGCTACCCTTTCCTGAGAGCTAGTGCGGTAAAGATCGGGAGAGCTTTCTTTTTTCGTTGTGTTTGCTCGCTACCGACTTTCCCGCGAAGAGCTTGCGAGCACTTTTGAGGGATTAGGTTGGACGCATTTGATGTACGTTTTTATCACTGAATTTGGCTTGTGTCGGTGTCGGTGTCCAGTTGGAGTGCCATTGTGCGGGATTCTTTTCGTCTAAGTGCAGTGCAGTGGTTGATCCTATGCACGATAGTAAATAGGCATGGAGTTGGATCTGACGCATCCTGCTAGATTAAAGTGTGTTTTAAAGATTATTTCAAATATTGTTTAGAAAAGTGTTATTGGAGACATTTCTCTACATTTAACGTTTGCTTACGTCTAAAATTAGCAAAGGCGGAAAGCGAGCTGTAGCGACCCAGCGACAGCGACATAGAAGATAGTTGATGCAAAGTGATGGAAAGAAAGGCCGCGATAAGAAAGCAAGTGTTTCCTAGAGAGACTGTTATTTGGTCCTTCAGGCTGGACTTTGAATTAGGTCGTATCATCCTTAGCTAAGCAACGCAGATACCATTCTTTCCATAATTGATTGCATACTTCCGCTTGTAAGAGATGGGTTCGAATGTGATTAAATTCATAATCGATTTCTATGCTGTCCCTATTCTATGTAACTATTCTATGTAACTATTATGTAACTATTATTAGGCAAAGTATGCAAGTATTGATTTTTTACCTATTCATAGCTTTTTTTACATCCGAAAGCCATCAGGTTTTAGTCGCAATTTTGGGCAAATCATTCATGTGGAAAATTGTATAGAACCGAAAATCAAACTAAAGCTTTGGCATCATGCGAAATGCATTCTTTTTGACATTAACTCAAGACATCGGCCATGCAACAAGATATAAGGATACAACTTCCATGTCAAACGCCATGCATTATAAGCACTTCATTGCCCAGATTTGCCCGGTCTCAATAAGAGAGGTAATTTTGATTTGGAACACCAAGAACATCCCGGAACACCATAAACGATTAAAGATGGGAAGTTTGGGATCATACATTTAATTTAGAAAAAGTTATCGCGGTGTTTTGGTGTTTTGAGCAGCTGGACTAGTTGTATCATGAGCTGCTAAAAAACAAAAACAAAAATCACATGGAAAATCAACCCTCTACAAATGATGAAAAAGTGCTAAATGCTAAAACTCCACCAAATTTGCTGCAATGAGAATTGATCGTATAGCACAGACATTGATTCTTTGGATTACTGTCTGCTCTAGTCACGAGCTGGTTCGGTTATTGAATAGTTAGTTGAAAGTTATTTCATCATCGAGCAGTTAATCTTTTACTTAGCATGATGTCGTGTTGATTGCATACATTCAGGCGGTTATAAACTCAATTTCTGCCAAACCGCATAAGAGAATTTCACAATTTTCACGTCTACTCATAAGTTGATAATAAAGTTGAAAAGTTTTTAAGTCGAAAAAAAAGTTGATCATAATGCAAACATAGTAGATTCTATTTCACATTGAACAAACCACTAACAGAACATAGCAATTGCTGCAAAACTTATTCAGATTGAACTTAGTACTAGTCACGCTAGTAAGGGATAGTGAGACTAGCCTGCAAATTATCTTACGCAGTGGTAAAACTTCACGAATCAATTGTTTTACTCACTTTGGAGTCTAGACGATCGTTATCTCCAAGAAAAGTCTCGAAAACTTACAAAAGTTATCTTCAAAACTGTCCATTACGTGATCCAAATGCAACAAATTCGCATGAAATCAACGTCCTCGCTACAGCTTCCTGTGAATCGGATGCAAACCTTCACTTCATCCAAAAGAGTCGATGCCGTACGCTCAGTCACGTTCATCCGCTCCTAAACGACACAATAATTACACCGAATGGCACCGTGTCCCGAAAGCCCGTACTATCAGTCCCACATTCCCACCCCTATCGCTGTGACGCTGGAAATCACACATCCCAACTCCACGCAGCCACGGAGAGTATTTATTTCCAATTTGTTTCGGCAAACAATACCACGGGCCCCATTGTCACCGGTGCCGGCGAATCGCTGCTTCCCGGGCGCGCCCTCGGGGGATTAATACAATTCTATCATTATGCTGTAAAACTGCACTCACACACGCCCAGCACACACGCCGTGGCGCCCGTGTTTGTTTCTCATTTCGAAGCAGACGCGCAGAGAGAAGTGCAGCCGTTGCCGGTAGTCGCCTTGACGGCAGGACGGGCTAAAGTTTGCCTGGCTGCACACGAACTACGTCTACAAATCGTGGAACGTGCAACCGAAATGTGGGAATATTTTCATAATCGTAAATTTCGGCTAACGCTTGACGCTGCTAGGGCCGAGGACGATGCAAACGGCAATTGAATGGATAATTATTCCATGGCGGCAGTATGCAGCCGAGAGCTGGCTGGCTGCTGGTTCCTGCGACAAGGTAGCTAGACGTTCGTGTGTAAGGAAGTCGTACGTTCTGTACGTTCGTATGCTGTGTTAAGCGCACGCGGTTTATGAGACACGTGAGCCTCCCCGTTGGGTGTAATGGGTTGCTTTACCTCAACGAAAGCCGTGTTCTGTATGGCAGCTTAACGTTTCGAAACAACTGTATAGGATACGCAATGATTTCACAGCAGATAGTTTGAGTTGTTCTAATGGGAAAATCAATTACACTGGCAGCGGGATGGAATCCAAATTCCGTACTGAACTGACGGACAGCTTTCAAATGGTTTATCGTTCATTTTACTCAATCTCGCAAACCGAACCCACCTTGACAGGGCCCGACTTTTCTCGAGCCTAATCATGACCGTGCATAATTTATGTGAATCTTATTTCTTTTCCGATTTGCGTCACCTGTACGCCTCCGGTCCGCCCGGAAGGGGGAAATCACCATTCCGTCTGTCACGGGCTCAAGAGCAAAAGGGTACTCGAGCGTGGAAAAAGCGGGCAGGGCAGGCCCGTGAAAGAAGTGAAACATCAAACGCCGCCTTCGGAGAATGTCACGGTGACGGTTCCGAACGGTTGATCTGCGCTGATGCGAAGCAGAACACCGCGCGACAGATGAATCCGGTGCCCGTCCGTGTCCCGGTGCCAGCGGAACCAGATTAGATTATAATTTCATGGCGGCAGCCGAAGGTTGTCGCGATTCAATCAATGTCCTCCCGATTTGTAATCAGCCGATGTAACGAAGCGTCACACGAGAGGAAGCACGACGATGGCTGTGGGGACAGAAAGCAATAGAAATCCTGTCAAGAACGATTGGCGTTTGACGGCGAAGGAAAAAGTAATATCCGAACGCGCAGGTTAAGGGTTGGACGATTTTTCTTCCTGTATCTTATTGGAAATAAATCCTATCAAAATAAAAATAAAAAACAAAAAACAAAAACAGTTTACATCGGATCAAATAATTGAATTACCGTGTAGCGTTAAGAGCTTTTATCCATTTTTTTCTTCTTCTTCAGTGCCTCTCTTTTGTTCTCATCGCCGCCACAAACCTGGCCGGCGGAAAGCAAAAAGTGCAATTTCCGATAAAACAGGAAGTGTCTTAATTAAATTTTGCATCCAGCCGAGGCAGGAAACGGGCTGCTTTGTTTTCCGCACACCAGATGGCGCCGCAAAGTGAGCAAATATTCAACGCCCCAACTATCGAATGCACCACACATACACACACGGGTCGGTATCTGCTCCCGGTTGGGTTCATTTTGGATGCAGCGTTGCATAAGCGTAACCATAATTTCAGGTTCCAAATTGTTTTGGGCAAAAATTTAATTATGTTCGTTACGTTAGTGATTTTTTTGTTGTTGCTGTTTTCGGGTGTTTGTAGGAAGTTATTTTGCACGTGCTGTTTCAGTGTAATTTGGACTGCATTAATGTGGTGTTTGGGGATGCATTTGGAAAAGGCAACGATAAGTATTTTTAATATGGATGAAAACGCACACACACTCATGTTTTTTTCTGCTGCAAACAATGCATAGAGTCCGTTGCATATTTATTAAAAACAACCTGGTTCTCGTTAATTGTTATTAAAAGCTTTAATAAAAGAGCGTGAAAATATACTTAGGAGAGTTAAGTAAAAACGGGTAAAACATATTCTTCATAAAATATGCTTTAAAAACGCCAATAAAGCATATGTCTTGGAGATAGTGCATTTTTGAGTTAGTATTTGTTTATACTTAAGAGTTCAATGCGTCATCAACCAGTTTAATCTAGCAGTGTAACCCATGGAATTTTCACCGGTCATGTTTGCGCTTTGTGTTAGTGTAAGTGTGATTGCAGCCATCGTGGCAGGCGGACTCGTTTGTTTTGAAAGCTCCAGGAGCAAAATAAACCATGTAATTGTTAAACCGAACAACGTTTGTGGTGCTACCTTCATACTTGCGCGATCAATATTTTAAATGTGCCACAATAGTATCCAATTTTTATTACATCAGTTCTTACATAATCATAATCTATTATATGAGTTTTTTTTAAACCAATTTGAATGCATTTCTTGTTTTAACTAACCTGTAAGTATGCAATCTACAATAAAATTCTCTTTATTGACACTGTTTTGGCTTTTTAGTTAGTGATTTGTTTGTTTATTTGTGTTTTAGTTTATCTCTCGTTTTCGACCTCATATAGCTTAATTTTTTTTTGCATAATTACTGGCTGCTAGTACTACATCTTAAATTTGCGCCTAAAAGTATGCAAAAAAAACGTTTCTTTACTAGAAACCGATATCAACACATTAAACTAAATCCGTTTAAAAGTTTGTTTTGCGCTACGAAGTAGATCGTTTGCACTTCATAAAAACATACATCATTTCCACCCAATTCTTAGCTAATGAGATGTTGTTCCTTCAACCAATTGCTGTGTAGCAGCTTTCAAACCTAATCTGCTTTAATTGGATGCTTTCCGGCGCACGACCGAAACCAGCACCATTCATTGCGATCTGAAAAAGCCGGCTGCCACTTGCGCTCATATTTAAAACATCATAATTGGTTGAAATCCACCGCAACCTTGCTCAATTTGTCTTCATTGCTGGAAAAAAAACCCAAAACGCAGCACCATGGAGACGCCAGGTGGCTCGTTCGTTCCGGGAAAACGTTTCTCATAAGACGCGCCCTTTTCCTCGCTCTCTCAACGTTTCGTTCGCCATTCCTGGAAAGCGTATCCATTTGCCACGGGGCGATATTCCATTTCATGATGATTTGCGTCCTCGCTTTCGCTTATCGGGACCATCTATCAGACGCCTGCTACTGCTGTGGGACGCGTTTCCCGTCTTCCATTGTGCAATAAACGTCGCGTGCTTTTTAAAGCGGTTTTTTTCTTCTTCTCCACTTTCCTTTCTGTGCGTGCGTGCGTACGTGCGTGCGTTCCTTTTTTCCGGAGGTGAAATATATTTTTATTATACCTTTGTTAACCATTTTTAACCATTGTGTGCGCGTGGCTTTCTTTCTTCCGAAGCCGGCGGCAGAGCCGGCGGTTCGTGTACAAATTCGGGTAGGCCTTCCTTGGCGGGGCAACGTGCCCGGCCATTGTTCCCGTGACTTTGAACATTTTTATCAGCGTCATTCGTATTCATTGCGGTGACACCGTTGGGGGTTTTCGGGGGGGGGGGGGAAAGGCGTGTGCAATATTATAACGTATATCGCGAAAGGCACACAAACACATGAATAAAGATAGCTCGAGCGAGTCGATAAACAATACGTGAATATTATGCTCAACCTGCGCGCCAAGCGTACTTTGGGGGAGAAAGCTGTACAATAGTTTCTAGTTAGCGGCACCATTCATCACCTCGAATGCTATTTATGTGTTGCCAGTGTGTGTGTGTGTGTGGTTGTTTGTTGTTTCCAAACAAACGTGCCCGCGTTTTGCTTGCTTTCGGAATCATAACAGCCGTGCAAAAATAGAGAATCATCAAGAAGCGCACAACACCAAAAAATGAAACACAACAAACCGCGAGGAAAATCCAACACAAACCGCTCACTATTTGCTAAACCGAATGGAAAACATCGGTCGATCGGTGCACACCGTTTCCTGCGCCACACGCCGATGTGTTGTTTGCGGCCAGCCAGCTGGAAGTTGAGTAATAAAATTGAGATAAATTAATTATCGTTGTTGCACGTGCACGTGTCGGTTAATGTCGATAAACAAGCAGCAGCAGCAGCAGCAAGTAGCACAATGCCACTGGGGATGCCTGCCGGTTGGCTCTCGGCTCGGTATGGGCGCGTTTTGATTAAGCCCCCAGGATCGCTTCATTTGATGCTTACATTGTTTGTGTTTTGGTTCATTGCGCCGTGAAGTATGCAATCGGCTTTAATTTCTTTTTTAATGAGACACTTCTTCCTAACGATGATGTATGAGTTAATATAGGTCTTATTCGCATCAAAGTGTGTGCGTTTTTTCCAATAATTTTAACCATCCAATTATTTCACAAAAACACAACAAACAGACGAAAAAACACTGCTTATCCGATGTGATTTATTCGGCTTTCATTAAACGCAATTATCAAGCCATAAAACATATTCGTGGCGCCAGTGTCCAGCTTTACTTTCGCGACCGAATTTTCCCCGGTACGCTCTGGGAAACGATGGCTGCATGGAGCGGCTCGAGCCCGATCGAATTCGGGCGGGATAAGCAATTTTTCATAGCACGAGAGTTAAAAAAAAAATCCCCATTTCGACTTCTCCACGAGGGCCGGGCGAGCAGGGCCTTGGCACTAACGATGATGATAATCCTTTCCCTTTTTCCGGCGCGATTCAGGGCCCCCAAATTCGTTTTCCGTACGGGTAGCTTGAAAAGATGCAACGGTGTTGCCGGAAAAATTGGATCAGGGCAAAAAAAATCGGCGGAATTGATTGAAGAGATCAGTGCGAAGATTGGAAGATGGCGATGGCGTGGTGCGAGGGATATGAAATTGTGATATGGAACGTGATGAGATTATCCGGGCGGGAGGGAGGGGGAGGTGAGTTGAAGCAACCATAGGGAAAATCGCTTTGCGTGCTTACTAAACCCCCTCCGAAAATATCGAATTTGGGACGCTGACGCTTAAATTTATCGACGGCGAGGAGCAGCCCGAAAAAAACCCGATGTAAACGCTTGACCTGTGTTACTGAGATAGAAATTGATGGTTCCGATTGCTGGAGGCAACAATTCACAACAGCGAGAAGCGATTAAACAAGTCACCGGGTCACACAATCCCGTAAGCAAGACTCCATTCCGAGTGCCATATTTACCGACCCGATGCAACGAAACCAGCCAACCCAATAAGACCCGGGTGCTTTCAGCGCCCAAAGCGAGTGATAGAGACAGAGGACTGGTGTGTGTGTCGCACGCACATCGATGAAGGCGAACGGCGATTCCCCGGTCCGGTGCTGGACGCTCGCCAACTGTTTGATTGCGCACGACGCGCCACTACGACGCGACGAAGTTTATGGCAAAATTAGAAACGGTGTCGCAACCGAACGTGAACCTCCCCCGGAAGCGGAAATCCCGGGCCCGGATGGCACATGCGAGCGCGCCCTGAAATCGCGCGACGCTGCGGTGTATGTGGCCGCACCCGTGTGCATCATGCTCACGTACCGAGCTCGCCCACGCCCCAACGCCAATAAAACGGGTGACTGAGCATGAACCGGTGCCGGTAAGCCGGCGGAGTACATCCGGGTGGTCCGAAACCGCTAGACCGATCGAACTACTGCCACCCAATCAGCACGGACAAACGACAAAAGTGCTTGCCCTGCGGGGGAGCTATACAATATTTGAAACTCATCACTAAGCAATTGAATTAAGAGATAATCATCATAGCAAAACGGGTAAACGAAGCAAAAAGTTTATGAGATATCAACAGAAATGTATACATTCAATATCACCGATAGATCTGTACAATGTGTAAGATTGACAATTAAACTTATTAAAGTTCGTAATAAACCAGAGCTTTCCAGTGATAAAAAGTAACTCGGTAGGAAAAATAGCAAGAACTCAAATGTTATAGCACTAAATGGGCACCTTTGCTTTGTTTACAAAGAATTAATAAATCAATAATTTAGTAAGTTTTCACAAGCTTGATAGTATGCTATCTGCTTCAAAAATTCTTTTTTAATCGCTTTATTAGTTCCATAAAAATACGAAGTTTTTTCATTCAAATTTATATTTTTTTACGTAATCATTTTCACACTTGTGGATGAAGTCTTGGTGAATAAATACAAAGTAAAATCGAAAAGAGTGCATTCAAAATGTGTAGCCTAAATTTATAGTTTAATTGCTATCTACGAAATGCTGAACAACTCTCTCCCATGTTCCACAATTTATGTCCATTGCTCCTATCATAAAATGCAATCTATTTCTAGTTTAGAATTTTCGTTTTATTTTCCTTCTCGAGCAAATAACTCTTCC
>KZ069644.1:44136-54591 GCA_002091845.1 Anopheles cracens
TTTTACATGAAGCCGAGGTACGTCGGGCATCTCCATCCGCCATCGGAATGTGCCACCAAGTGTGGGAATTCAAGCTGCAGTCAACAACCACAACAGGAAAAAAAGCATCTGTCAGAGCGAAACTGTTTCACTCGACATTGCGAGCGAAGAGATTAAATTTGGATTAGGATTTATTACAATTGTTTTCACATTCAATTACGGTTGACACGCGATACCCACACATCCAAGCAACCGCAGTCTAAAAATGATGCAATGCTTAGCAACCGGTTCCCACATGCATCCCGGTCCCGGAAAGGATTTCCAGGAACGTCAGATTGACCGATATCGTAGGAGTTTGTGGGCAAACAAAAAAGTCTCGGAACAAGTAATGAAGTTCTGCTCATTCTGCCTGGATTAGTCCCTCAAATAGTACATGTTCGTGGTAGACAGGAGCACACCTACCGGTTCTTCACATCCACCAGGCAACGGAGTGGAAACAAAGCGAGAAATAATCTAGTTAGTGTTACACAAGTGAACATAAACAAATCCTAACCGAAACCTCCACTACCTTCCGCATGATACCACTTACAAGGTACGGAACGGTTGGCAAGCATGTAAAGGCATCATGCCAAACGGGGCTCAGTCTGCTGATACGTTTGCTGATTTTCTCGTTCCTTCTCGTACAACGCCGGTACAGTTCGCTTGGCCCGCGCTGCAACAACAGAACGGAACAAAACAGCGCAAGGTTCAAAGTTAGCAGTCTTGTGTGGAGGTGTGCATACGAAACAATAACAACAATAAAGAGAAAAAAAAGTAATGCACATCATGCATCTCCTCTGTGCGGGGAGAAGAAAGTATTCTGCTCCGCGTATAGCGGATGCCACATGTCCGAAGAGGAGCAACAAGAGAAGGACAAAAACTCCCCACGAAACTTCGACATGAGACTCGAGAAGTTGGGCGTGCTGATTTAATTTAACCGGAAAGTGAGTACATCTCCAGTGCCGGCGCGTGTACTACTCGGAGCAGATATAGATAAGATAAGAAAACTAAACCTATGTTGAAAAGAACAAGAAACGAGTTCCTTACTCAAAACGGTATGAATAGAGCAATCTGTCGTGTGGATTGCATACTTTGCGGCTAATCAATCTTGCGCCTTACAGGTATGCAATCCGCAAGACAGCTTTCTTCCTCTACACAGCGATGGATGTGTGAGAAGTTCCCCAATCTGCTGAAGAAGGTTCATAAAATAAATACACTCTAATTGCAAGATTAGAACGAAACATTCAGTGCCGGATACTCGCGAAGTTACTTTAAACTTCACTTCACACTACCATCCGGAAAGGACTGCAGGGAATAACCTTTTTCCTCTAGCTTTGGGTAAGGCTCTACCGGAGATGGAATAAAGCAACAAAAACAAATCGACAAAAAATGGTCCGTCATTAGTAGCTTTTGTCCCTCGCTTCTTTTTTTGTTCTATTTCTGTATAAATTACGATGGAAAATGCTCTGGAATGTACTGTGTTTTTCCCCTCCGTTCCCACTGGACATTCTTATCTGGAAGACACTTTTCGATTACTGCCTCCTATCTCCAACGTGAGGGTGGGAAACCGTTTTCCGACCCGAACGCGTCATCGCGACAGTGCTCCGGTAGTGAATTACTTGGTACTGGGATGTGTTTTTTTGTTAATGGGCTTCGATCTTCGAATTTTTCCTCAACGCCACTCCGGATGAAAATTCCTAGAGTGCGTTTTTTTGCTTCAAAATCATATAAAGTACAATGCCCAGCGTAGTACTTTTTTTAGCAAAGGAACGTGGGTTGGAGCAAAATCGTACGACTCGAGTCCTTCATTACTTGGGTTTAATTAGCGTGTCCGGTGGTAGATTATGTTCCATTCTCTCTCCGTACGACAAAGAGACATGAACTGGAACATCAGTTTGGTTCGAGTTCCAAACGCAAATTGACTGAGACGGCGCCGAAGGAAGTTGTCCGATTCGACTGACGTGAACAGAGAAATAACTTTATTTTTCTGGACCTTTACTGTATTTCTTTTGCATATTAGAAGTGTTGAAAGCGATTTTGAATGTTGGTACAATGGTACTATCGATGCAGATAATGTTTTCAGCTATGTTTAAAGTGTTATTTTATTTTAAAAAAAACACACACATAACATGGACTTTGGCACCCTTTATATCAATTGAGGAGCTGTGTTTCACAGGGCTAACGCCATGATGAATTCGTTAAGATTAAGAGCTCCGTATCGGATCAATTTTGCAGTATTGCTGGCGTCTATTAAAGGAGTAACCTCGATGATCTGTTGTTACTTGCCTTGTACGTCAATGTCCCAACCTACCTGTCTCCAGATAACTCATCTAAATTGGTGACTTGATGATTCTGGTGATCTATAGACACGGTTCAGGACTCGAGAATGAAAAATATCATATTTTGCGAGGAACTGAAATCCCTCTTGATGGCAAGAAACTCTGGATTTCTGGTCTCTTTATCGATTCCAGATCCCAACGTTTGAGTAAATATTAAAACGCTACAAAAAAAATGGTTTGATTGTCTGAATTACACACAGCATTGTTCCAGCGAATAAAATTGAAGCAATCCAGAGGAAGTTCACTAGGTTTGCAGTGTGGTGACTTCACCTGACTTTGCAGATATCGCCTGGTAAACCTTGACAGATGAGCTATTTCTGTCGGAACCCGTCAAACTTTAGCCAGGCGTCTTGTAGGTAATCTTAATAAGTTCAACGACTCGATTAACGCAATGACGCGGCAATTCAACCTTTGGTCAGAAGGACTTCAACTTTACCAGTAGGATTGCCAGTAGGATAGACGAGAGCACAGGTCAGTGTTGTTTCGTTGGTTCAGTCCATGTGTTAGGATAGTAGTACAGTTAGTATTATCAGAACTGGATAGAAAGTAAATGGTACAATAAACAAATGAACAAAATATTTCTAACAACCGGGCTACCTGAGTAGCCTGTGACTTGGGAAATGTAAATTTGTACTATTTTGGACCTATTGAGTAGAAGTTTTCGAGGAAAAAATGGAATAACTAACCTAGTTTTGACTACTAAAGGCAGGGTATAAGAAGCATGAAGCATTCATTAGAAATGGTATATATGTAAAAGAGATAGCAATAAGTGTAAAAGGGATAGTGGTGCATGGATAGGGATAGAGCTAGGGTTGAAGTCGGAGAGAGGACAGTAGCGAGACAACCGTGGTCGATAGCAGACGTGAAATAAAGTCGAAGTTCGGGTTGAACAATTGAAGTTGTCCGCTTACTCTCTTTACATATATGAGCGTAGTAATCCGTAAGATGACAATGTCGTCGTTACATCAAAGCATGAGAAGAACCTCGCCAAATCGCTTAATGGTAAAAAAATAATGCAGTAATATTTACTAGATAGATAGATGTAATACACTCTACATATAACTCTACAAACACTCTCTATATAACTGAGCAATAACTATAAGCAATTACACAACCATCAGGATACATGTGTATAAGAAAGTTTTATTTTTAGTATGTATAATGTTATAAATACTAATATAACTGAGTATAAATACTCAGCCGTCGGATTTGTGCTAGCAAATCACTCACACAACGTCGATAGGAGGAGAAAACTCGTTTCTACCCATCCTGGCATGCAAGTTCTATTTTGTGTCTTCTCATATTCTCTAGTTTGTCTTCAGTACGGTGCAAGCTGCATTTTGCAATGTTAGCTGAGAAGCAATTTCGAGTAACGCATTCCACAACTGTTTGAACATGAAATGAATAAATACAAAGAGATGTAAAATGGCAGGGACAGAACAAATGAGACGTTTTGGTAACGAATCGAACAAAACAGATTGTAATTTAGGCTGGTCGCTTTGTGCGATTTCTAAACTAATATCTTCAGTCTGGTCAAGTACAAATTCGACAGGAAGTAAAAGAAATGGTTTTAAAAACATGGTCACGATACAGAACGCGATGTCAGGCTATTGGAAACCTCCCCATACGGATTACAGTCCAAACGGATTGTTCCGAGCGCACCGAACCGGATGGGCCTTTATCATGTGCTCGTCCAGATGGGAGATGGTGAAGAACCGCGCCTCGCACTGCTTACACTTGATCGTCTTGTACCGATCGTTCGCACTGCTCTCGTTCACCTCCTCGGCGCCCGTTTTCGTCAGCCGATTCTTGATGATGTCCACGTTCGGGTGCGGCATGGTGAAAGAGTCCGGTGGGCGCAAAATCGGTGGCACCTGTGGCATGCCCGCGGCCGCCTGCGTGTGCGCCCGGCTGTTATTCATGCCCAGCGCGTAGCGGAACATCTCCGGCAGGGGTTTCGTTTTGGGCGACTCGCCGGACGAGCCGCTGTCGCTCACGGAATCAAGCTCCACGGGCGCCCGTTGCCGGTACGCACTGGTTGGGATAAAGTCAGCCGCATCCAAGCCGGTTCCACCGTCGGTCACTTCCACCGGATCACCGACACCACCGCCGTCCTCTTCATCAACCTCCCCATCGTACGACAGCACCAGCCGGTAGCACTTGCGCACCGTAAACACGGCCCGCCGAATGAACTCGAACGCCGAGATGGAACTCTGCTCCCGGAGGTACATAACGTGGTAGAGCGTGCGGATCGCCTCCGTGATCTTATACAGCAAACACTCCGTCAGGTGCTCCGCGTACGTCTCCGAGAACATGAACCGCTTCCGGCAGGCGAAACACTTCTTCTCCTTGTAGTCCTCGGGCAGCGTAAACGTCACGCCGTGCTCCTGCAGCCCGTCCAGATCCATCACGTCGTCCTCGATGAATTCCTTCTCCCGGTAGCCGAACAGCCCGCTGCCAGGCTCATTCGACTCGCCGAACAAAGCGTCCATCTCCTCCTCCGCGTTGTTGTTCGGAGGTTTCGCGACGAATCGATGCATCACGGCCGGTTTCTTCGTCGTCTGCTTTACGGCACCAGGAGCGTTCGCCGCGTTGGCAAGATTCACCGAACGATAGGCACCGCCGCCTCCTGCGTCTTCGATTGAAATGATCTCATCGCGGCCTATCGTCCGGGTGGCATCGTCCTGTGTTGCTAGCTTTTTCTCCGGCCGTTGCGACGCCAGGTACTTTGCCCGATTATGAAACTCAAACAAAAAAGTCTCCGCCAAACATATATGTCTAATAAAACCTAACTTATTTGCTGTGAGAAATTATTTTAAAAAAACATCAAACTGCTTGGAAATATACTTCTAAAGTTTCAATTTGCGATACAATTCGGATTTAGCTTCCATTTTGAAAGATGTAGTCACAGAGTGACGATTAGACGAAACTTGCGTTCGAGATTGATAACGGGTATTTGTAGTATTTGTAACGAATGATTCTTTGTACGACAATTAAAGTTAACTTTAAAAAAACATGAAGACGAATAACAAAAAAATCAAATTCTAATTGAACAATGGAATATTACGATAACTGAGAGAAGCCTGTGGTTCGAAGGCATTGTGTGTTTCTCTGCGTTTTCATTGAAAAGTTTTCAATTATATCTTTTTCTACACAGCACAGGCGATATGCGCACCTTACGGATTGTTCATTCCAAATAAAACCAGTCGAATGACATAACCGAAAGCAACATTCGCAGGCAAGCTTCATTAGCCAATAGGTCATTTGTAACGATTCTTGAAGGTGGTTGCAGTAAGCGAATTAAACCTTTTGTACGTTATACGCTAACTAATGATCATGATGCATGACGGACGAATGAATATAATTCATCCATAGGAACAACATGGTACCGTGTCAATGGGGTTTCAACTGCACTTGTTTATAATGAAACATATTACTACTAGAACGTATGACAAAGACTAACAGAAGAGGACAACCGAGAACGCAGGAGATGAACTACTATTCCATAATTTCTTCCTGATATTTTCTACCTAACTACAAGCAACCACACGCATTGCATGCCTCGTCGCGAAACGTTCACCTATCGCAAGCTGCTCTCTAATCACGCTTCGATTCAACGAGAGCTTGTTCTTTTCGGGACTGTGCATCACTATTTAGTTACTCATTTAAACGCTTAAAATACGGAGGATAATGTAGGAAGGGAAGGCAATTCATAGACTTTTTGTAATGTTGTTGAATATTCTCTTCCCCCACCATGTCTCGAGGTCGAAGGGTTTGAAATCCACTAACAGCGGGCTCGGTGGTTCATTACGTCTCATTTGTTCTGTCCCTGCCATTTTACATCTCTTTGTATTTATTCATTTCATGTTCAAACAGTTGTGGAATGCGTTACTCGAAATTGCTTCTCAGCTAACATTGCAAAATGCAGCTTGCACCGTACTGAAGACAAACTAGAGAATATGAGAAGACACAAAATAGAACTTGCATGCCAGGATGGGTAGAAACGAGTTTTCTCCTCCTATCGACGCTGTGTGAGTGATTTGCTAGCACAAATCCGACGGCTGAGTATTTATACTCAGTTATATTAGTATTTATAACATTATACATACTAAAAATAAAACTTTCTTATACACATGTATCCTGATGGTTGTGTAATTGCTTATAGTTATTGCTCAGTTATATAGAGAGTGTTTGTAGAGTTATATGTAGAGTGTATTACATCTATCTATCTAGTAAATATTACTGCATTATTACCATTGAGCGATTTGGCGAGGTTCTTCTCATGCTTTGATGTAACGACGACATTGTCATCTTACGGATTACTACGCTCATATATGTAAAGAGAGTAAGCGGACAACTTCAATTGTTCAACCCGAACTTCGACTTTACCGTGGAGCTTGATTCCGTGAGCGACAGCGGCTCGTCCGGCGAGTCGCCCAAAACGAAACCCCTGCCGGAGATGTTCCGCTACGCGCTGGGCATGAATAACAGCCGGGCGCACACGCAGGCGGCCGCGGGCATGCCACAGGTGCCACCGATTTTGCGCCCACCGGACTCTTTCACCATGCCGCACCCGAACGTGGACATCATCAAGAATCGGCTGACGAAAACGGGCGCCGAGGAGGTGAACGAGAGCAGTGCGAACGATCGGTACAAGACGATCAAGTGTAAGCAGTGCGAGGCGCGGTTCTTCACCATCTCCCATCTGGACGAGCACATGATAAAGGCCCATCCGGTTCGGTGCGCTCGGAACAATCCGTTTGGACTGTAATCCGTATGGGGAGGTTTCCAATAGCCTGACATCGCGTTCTGTATCGTGACCATGTTTTTAAAACCATTTCTTTTACTTCCTGTCGAATTTGTACTTGACCAGACTGAAGATATTAGTTTAGAAATCGCACAAAGCGACCAGCCTAAATTACAATCTGTTTTGTTCGATACGTCATGAACTCGTCTCATTTGTTCTGTCCCTGCCATTTTACATCTCTTTGTATTTATTCATTTCATGTTCAAACAGTTGTGGAATGCGTTACTCGAAATTGCTTCTCAGCTAACATTGCAAAATGCAGCTAAAAAAACACATCCCAGTACCAAGTAATTCACTACCGGAGCACTGTCGCGATGACGCGTTCGGGTCGGAAAACGGTTTCCCACCCTCACGTTGGAGATAGGAGGCAGTAATCGAAAAGTGTCTTCCAGATAAGAATGTCCTGTGGGAACGGAGGGGAAAAACACAGTACATTCCAGAGCATTTTCCATCGTAATTTATACAGAAATAGAACAAAAAAAGAAGCGAGGGACAAAAGCTACTAATGACGGACCATTTTTTGTCGATTTGTTTTTGTTGCTTTATTCCATCTCCGGTAGAGCCTTACCCAAAGCTAGAGGAAAAAGGTTATTCCTTGCAGTCCTTTCCGGATGGTAGTGTGAAGTGAAGTTTAAAGTAACTTCGCGAGTATCCGGCACTGAATGTTTCGTTCTAATCTTGCAATTAGAGTGTATTTATTTTATGAACCTTCTTCAGCAGATTGGGGAACTTCTCACACATCCATCGCTGTGTAGAGGAAGAAAGCTGTCTTGCGGATTGCATACCTGTAAGGCGCAAGATTGATTAGCCGCAAAGTATGCAATCCACACGACAGATTGCTCTATTCATACCGTTTTGAGTAAGGAACTCGTTTCTTGTTCTTTTCAACATAGGTTTAGTTTTCTTATCTTATCTATATCTGCTCCGAGTAGTACACGCGCCGGCACTGGAGATGTACTCACTTTCCGGTTAAATTAAATCAGCACGCCCAACTTCTCGAGTCTCATGTCGAAGTTTCGTGGGGAGTTTTTGTCCTTCTCTTGTTGCTCCTCTTCGGACATGTGGCATCCGCTATACGCGGAGCAGAATACTTTCTTCTCCCCGCACAGAGGAGATGCATGATGTGCATTACTTTTTTTTCTCTTTATTGTTGTTATTGTTTCGTATGCACACCTCCACACAAGACTGCTAACTTTGAACCTTGCGCTGTTTTGTTCCGTTCTGTTGTTGCAGCGCGGGCCAAGCGAACTGTACCGGCGTTGTACGAGAAGGAACGAGAAAATCAGCAAACGTATCAGCAGACTGAGCCCCGTTTGGCATGATGCCTTTACATGCTTGCCAACCGTTCCGTACCTTGTAAGTGGTATCATGCGGAAGGTAGTGGAGGTTTCGGTTAGGATTTGTTTATGTTCACTTGTGTAACACTAACTAGATTATTTCTCGCTTTGTTTCCACTCCGTTGCCTGGTGGATGTGAAGAACCGGTAGGTGTGCTCCTGTCTACCACGAACATGTACTATTTGAGGGACTAATCCAGGCAGAATGAGCAGAACTTCATTACTTGTTCCGAGACTTTTTTGTTTGCCCACAAACTCCTACGATATCGGTCAATCTGACGTTCCTGGGAATCCTTGCCGGAACCGGGTGGAAACCAGTTGCTAAGCATTGCATCATTTTTTGCCTGCGGTTGCTTGGATGTGTGGGTATCGCGTGTCAACCGTAATTGAATGTGAAAACAATTGTAATAAATCCTAATCCAAATTTAATCTCTTCAGCTCGCAAAGTCGAGTGAAACAGTTCAACTCTGGCAGATGCTTTTTTTCCTTGTTGTGGTTGTTGACTGCAGCTTGAATTCCCACACTTGGTGGCACATTCCGATGGCGGATGGAGATGGTTATTGTTTCGTATGCACACCTCCACACAAGACTGCTAACTTTGAACCTTGCGCTGTTTTGTTCCGTTCTGTTGTTGCAGCGCGGGCCAAGCGAACTGTACCGGCGTTGTACGAGAAGGAACGAGAAAATCAGCAAACGTATCAGCAGACTGAGCCCCGTTTGGCATGATGCCTTTACATGCTTGCCAACCGTTCCGTACCTTGTAAGTGGTATCATGCGGAAGGTAGTGGAGGTTTCGGTTAGGATTTGTTTATGTTCACTTGTGTAACACTAACTAGATTATTTCTCGCTTTGTTTCCACTCCGTTGCCTGGTGGATGTGAAGAACCGGTAGGTGTGCTCCTGTCTACCACGAACATGTACTATTTGAGGGACTAATCCAGGCAGAATGAGCAGAACTTCATTACTTGTTCCGAGACTTTTTTGTTTGCCCACAAACTCCTACGATATCGGTCAATCTGACGTTCCTGGGAATCCTTGCCGGAACCGGGTGGAAACCAGTTGCTAAGCATTGCATCATTTTTTGCCTGCGGTTGCTTGGATGTGTGGGTATCGCGTGTCAACCGTAATTGAATGTGAAAACAATTGTAATAAATCCTAATCCAAATTTAATCTCTTCAGCTCGCAAAGTCGAGTGAAACAGTTCAACTCTGGCAGATGCTTTTTTTCCTTGTTGTGGTTGTTGACTGCAGCTTGAATTCCCACACTTGGTGGCACATTCCGATGGCGGATGGAGATGCCCGACGTACCTCGGCTTCATGTAAAACCCCATGTAATGCCCGCAGGTACATCGAATGCCGTTTCGTTCCAGGAACGGAAGCAACAAGTCCGGTGGCCATGTTCTGGGCTGGGATGGGATTTTAGCACGAATCCAGATGGAAATCTTCTCCGACGGATATTATAACAGCATTTTTCATCCATTCTTGAACAGTTCCCAGAGTTACGTGAACTCGTTCCAATCAACGATGAAATCCTTTCACCCATTCTTGAAATTACATCTTTTCCACCCAGAACTTCCCCATTCTGTTTATCGTGTCAGATTGCGTACTTCCAATGACGCAATTGTATCGATTTGTGCGAGGTCGATCTTTGAACTACACTTAATAATCACCACGTGGGACGAATTCATGTAACACTGGGATCTGTTCAAGAATTTTTGAAAGATTCTGTATTCCGAGTCTGCTGGAGTCACTGGTGCATTACCTTTTGTTTTTTGTTTGAATGGCATTATTAGTTACATACAAAACAGGAATATTGTTCAATCACCTACCTAATTCAATCCTACTTCAATATTGAGACATTCATATATAGTATGCTATAAGCAACAAAAATATTGAAAAGAGGCAATAATTTATTATTACAAGTATTTTTCATTATAAAATGCTGCTAAGCACAAAA
>KZ069648.1:0-19746 GCA_002091845.1 Anopheles cracens
TATCTTCATGTGTTATCTTGTTGGTCTTGTTGGGTCGCTTTTCTGTAGAGGGCTTGTTTACGTGCATTTCGAACGCATTTTTTATATAACGTAACGGAACGTAACTGGAGGGAGATCAACAAAAAAAAAAGAAAACGGTCAAGAAAAAGTTATGAAAAGGCTCTTCTTCCTTATGCGGAGCTTGAAGATCAAGATCGAGTATCACCCGGTGAAGATCATTTTCTTCCAGCCCACGGTACCTCCCCCCCAAAAAAGGGGATTCATGAAGCGCACGGAGATTGCGTCCGAAATCACGCTCGCATGTGGCATTTGTCGTCTCACGCGTATGTGTGAAAGATCGTCGTGGCCGGGGAAGAAAGCCGCGGACACCTTGCACGCGGTGGAGCACGCGGTTTCGCGTGTTTTGTGCGCCTCGACTCGAATTGTTCCTTTCTTCTTTACTTGATACTTTTATATGCAAATACGTAGCCGAACGTGCCCGGCGTAGGAGATTGGTTTCGGTGGTGTCGCGTTCGTAAGATCGTGGTGATTCGGGATGATCGGCACAGTGCTGTAGCGGTGGAATTGTTGCCGGTCCGAAAACGGGTCCACCGTACACACAGTGGGCGTCGCATTTGGTTTGCTTTCGGATGTTTGCGATCGTCTCATCAATCAGCATTTTGCTGGGGCGCAAAGCACACACAGCCATACGATGGCTGGGTGGAGTAGATCGTACAGCAAATGACTTGCGGATGATTGACCCCGGACAAGCGACCGGACTTGTTCCGAATGTGTGCGATCGTTTATCGACACCGGAAGCAGAAGTTGCCGAGCGGCTTTTCAACACACAGGATGCAAGACCGATAGGGTCAGAAGTTTGAATGAATAATATCTGCAAAACGATGGACAGGAAAGGATCGAGTTGCGATTGAAACAAAACAATCTTCTGGCGAAATAAAAACTATTTCCGAATATCATCAGTTCGCGCCTCAGGATAATAAATCGCTTTGAGAGAGAGAGAGAGAGGGCGAAAAAAAAAACAAGTTTTCAAATATAATGCGGCAAAAGCCTCATAATCATAATTCAACGCCAGTACGTGGCCAAAAAGTCGTGAAACATAATTGAGCTCAGCCTCAGCGGCAGGTCGGTCGGACACCGGGGTTTGTGAATGCTTCTGGGTTGGGTGACTTATTTGCGGCATTATTTATTTCGAAGGGTATCGTCCTCTGTCCTACCCATCAGGGCAGTGAGCATAGCGAATGACTCCCCAAAACGATCACATCTGGGACGGTGGAGGAACATGAAAAATTATTTCGCCATTTCAGGACGAGTCTCTTTTCGTTATCTTCATGTGTTATCTTGTTGGTCTTGTTGGGTCGCTTTTCTGTAGAGGGCTTGTTTACGTGCATTTCGAACGCATTTTGTCAGGGCAGTGAGCATAGCGAATGACTCCCCAAAACGATCACATCTGGGACGGTGGAGGAACATGAAAAATTATTTCGCCATTTCAGGACGAGTCTCTTTTCGTTATCTTCATGTGTTATCTTGTTGGTCTTGTTGGGTCGCTTTTCTGTAGAGGGCTTGTTTACGTGCATTTCGAACGCATTTTGTATATAACGTAACGGAACGTAACTGGAGGGAGATCAACAAAAAAAAAAGAAAACGGTCAAGAAAAAGTTATGAAAAGGCTCTTCTTCCTTATGCGGAGCTTGAAGATCAAGATCGAGTATCACCCGGTGAAGATCATTTTCTTCCAGCCCACGGTACCTCCCCCCCAAAAAAGGGGATTCATGAAGCGCACGGAGATTGCGTCCGAAATCACGCTCGCATGTGGCATTTGTCGTCTCACGCGTATGTGTGAAAGATCGTCGTGGCTGGGGAAGAAAGCCGCGGACACCTTGCACGCGGTGGAGCACGCGGTTTCGCGTGTTTTGTGCGCCTCGAGTCGAATTGTTCCTTTCTTCTTTACTTGATACTTTTATATGCAAATGCGTAGCCGAACGTGCCCGGCGTAGGAGATTGGTTTCGGTGGTGTCGCGTTCGTAAGATCGCGGTGATTCGGGATGATCGGCACAGTGCTGTAGCGGTGGAATTGTTGCCGGTCCGAAAACGGGTCCACCGTACACACAGTGGGCGTCGCATTTGGTTTGCTTTCGGATGTTTGCGATCGTCTCATCAATCAGCATTTTGCTGGGGCGCAAAGCACACACAGCCATACGATGGCTGGGTGGAGTAGATCGTACAGCAAATGACTTGCGGATGATTGACCCCGGACAAGCGACCGGACTTGTTCCGAATGTGTGCGATCGTTTATCGACACCGGAAGCAGAAGTTGCCGAGCGGCTTTTCAACACACAGGATGCAAGACCGATAGGGTCAGAAGTTTGAATGAATAATATCTGCAAAACGATGGACAGGAAAGGATCGAGTTGCGATTGAAACAAAACAATCTTCTGGCGAAATAAAAACTATTTCCGAATATCATCAGTTCGCGCCTCAGGATAATAAATCGCTTTTGAAAATGCCAAATGTGGAGACCACTGTCGGCGAAGGTCAAGCTGCAGCGTTGTTGTATATAGGAAAAATATGCTAAAATGCTTAACGCACCGCTGATTAATCGAGTCCCCATTGGGACGGTGCCAATATGTGTAATTATCGTCATTAGTGATTGAATGGGGAACAAATTGATCGCTTCCTACTGGATGGAGCTTCCTTGATTGGAGGCTATTCAGCGACGGGAGGAAACCGTCCGCAGCCAAAACATTAACATATCGGAGGAACCAACCGTGTCGAACGGCACAATAAAACACGAATGGTACGAAAACTCCACATATTAATCATTCTATAATTTGCCTATCGACAGAAATGCAGAACAATATCTTTTTTGAAAGGTTTTTGTGAATAATTTTGAAACAAATTATTTCCCAAACTGTATCACGCTTTATGAACAGTGTTCAAGAAAACAATGGTAAAACATATCTAAAAACACACACAACACTCGGTCCGATCTATCATGCGAAACAGTTGGGGCGTCGCATTCTTGTCACCTCTTTGTCAAAAATCTTCGAAGCAAATTCATTTGTGGGTCGTCAGCGCGACGCTGTTTGCAATATGGTCGCCAGCACCAAAAGGGGAAAGCATCGAGCGGTGTTTGAGGCCATGCAAATGATGTCGAAACCTCTTTGGTGGTAGTACCAGGGTGAATCCCGGTGGCTGGGACGCAACTGAAAAAGCTGATGGTTTGTTTTGCTCGACAGTTCATTTACCTGTTGTACGCTCGGCGTCTTGCCGGTATGGAGGTGAAGCTGCTGGTGCTGCTGCTGGTGGGATTGCTGCGGATGGTGTTGGCTGGCGGGTGAGTCCAGCGGGGAGTCGGAGCTGTTGGAATGGCTGTCGTTCAGTGAGGTCTGCAACGAGAAGGAGAAGGAGAAAGGTGTTGATAGAAGAACATTAATTTAATTAGTGAACCGTTCGGCGATTATGGGATAACGTGTTAACAGGGGTTTTAACCACCGTGTGCAAGCTGACGATCGGAATGTGCTTCGTTTGGGGTTCATTGTACTTTTTTTACTCGATAAAACGTAGTAGCGCTTTTGACACCTTTGAAGTCATGGCATGCTTTGTTATACGCACTACTGTTTCAAATTATTAGTTATTTTTTGGCCATGTGAAGTTATACAATTTTACGATATTCGCCTCATTTCTTTGTCCCGGCCAATCGACACCATCGGCGAGGTGCCGCAGCTGCCACCAAGCCATAATTGTCCACGACTCCAACGGAGAAAACACAATACATCGGTACATTTCACGACACATTCTATGGTAATGAGCACTTTGCTGAGGTGGGGGTGACGTTCGTGCAACAAATAATTAATCAACGATCGGTTTCGATGTGCTTCTGTTTCTATGCGTTTGTGTCACTCGCCAAAAGCGGATTGTCGTGAGGAGAGTTGCGGCCCATGGTTGATGTGCGGCTTATCTAAAGCATCGCATCTTCAGCGGTAGCGCGAACCCGACGTTGTTCTGACGCGACCTAATGAGTGGGAGTTTGAGGTTTGGTTTTCAAAGTCGTCGGAAGTAGACTGCGTCTGGGAGTGGTCTAGGAGGGGTTGGTCGCGGACGATGAGGGTGAGATTGGAGAAGCTGATGGGTACAAACATCATGGTCGCGGCAATTTCCTTTGAGCTTAATCTAGATCTAGCTCCATAGTGACCTCTGATGGTGGATTTTTTAGTCTCCAAGTCTCAAGATATTGCATGATTAGAACATGCAGTATATCTTCCTCCCGTGAGTGGTGAGTCGAAAACGGTGGAGGCACACGCCTAGCACAGACATTGATTGTGATTTATTTGTATTTCTCCTGCGAGCTGCTCGACCTGCACATACGATGAGGTATCATCGCCAACACTTCATCCAGCCTACGAACGCAGTTGTCAGAATTGGGAATAAGTCTAACACGAAGTTGCGTGGAATTGCGTCGAACATGGTTGCTTATTGTTGTGCTCAAAGGAGGATTGTGTCTCCGTTGTGTCTTCAACACTGCCGAAATTCCTGCCTGTGTTCGGATGCCAGCTTAAATGCTCCGGATTTAATCAGCTGTGGTGCCTGGTCGTTGTGATACATGCCACACAATGGCGCTCGGGAGGGGAGGTGACTAGCCGTAAGTTCCATACGGCAGCACAGTGAAGAAGTAAATTAGATTTTATTCGCTGAGTGATTTTTATCGGTATTTGATTGAATTACTGCGGTCCGCACGAACTCAAAAATAGAGAGGGAGAGAGAACACTCAAGGATTGAAATAGAAGCTAGCGCAGAGCTCGCCCAGAGCGGGTTCTCTTGGGGGTCATGAATGCAGCCGAACCGTGTCTTAGGCGGTGTACCTTTCCTGACACATTGTAATGGCATTGGGAACGGAGAAATGGAATTTGTTGTTAATCGTGCACATTGTGTCTACATTGCAGAGGCGTATCCCCATTGCTGGAGGTCGCACCCGTGCATGGTTCCAGGGTTGCTTGGATGATTATTTCGTTCGTTTTGTTATTGCAGCGGGGCGCCGCAGGGTTCTCCCTGTTTTGGAGAACGTCCATACACGCACTTGTGTGAACGCGACACGTTGTTTCGGAAAGGGTTTGTGGCTTCGGTAGGTACGCTATGGCGCTTACAACCGTCGGGAAATGGCAGGTGTGGACCGCTGGACAAGAGCGGCAGGGGACTGCTAATTCGCACGCGCGGTATGGTGGGTCCGCGTTGAAGCAGGAACTGTTGCATGTACCACGCGATTACGCGCGTGTAGGAAGATTTATGGACACCATCACACTCGCCAACCAGTCACCTCGTCCACGAACCCGACGTTGTTCTGACGCGACCTAATGAGTGGGAGTTTGAGGTTTGGTTTTCAAAGTCGTCGGAAGTAGACTGCGTCTGGGAGTGGTCTAGGAGGGGTTGGTCGCGGACGATGAGGGTGAGATTGGAGAAGCTGATGGGTACAAACATCATGGTCGCGGCAATTTCCTTTGAGCTTAATCTAGATCTAGCTCCATAGTGACCTCTGATGGTGGATTTTTTAGTCTCCAAGTCTCAAGATATTGCATGATTAGAACATGCAGTATATCTTCCTCCCGTGAGTGGTGAGTCGAAAACGGTGGAGGCACACGCCTAGCACAGACATTGATTGTGATTTATTTGTATTTCTCCTGCGAGCTGCTCGACCTGCACATACGATGAGGTATCATCGCCAACACTTCATCCAGCCTACGAACGCAGTTGTCAGAATTGGGAATAAGTCTAACACGAAGTTGCGTGGAATTGCGTCGAACATGGTTGCTTATTGTTGTGCTCAAAGGAGGATTGTGTCTCCGTTGTGTCTTCAACACTGCCGAAATTCCTGCCTGTGTTCGGATGCCAGCTTAAATGCTCCGGATTTAATCAGCTGTGGTGCCTGGTCGTTGTGATACATGCCACACAATGGCGCTCGGGAGGGGAGGTGACTAGCCGTAAGTTCCATACGGCAGCACAGTGAAGAAGTAAATTAGATTTTATTCGCTGAGTGATTTTTATCGGTATTTGATTGAATTACTGCGGTCCGCACGAACTCAAAAATAGAGAGGGAGAGAGAACACTCAACTCGCGATCGGGACCGGGTCCCCCTTTCTTCGCCGACGGGTCGGTGTGGTTTTCTGGCCGGGAGAAGCAAAACCCGACCGCGCGATAACGATAGAGGCAGCAGCAAGGTTGGGCAGTGTAATTGGGACAGCGCTATGGAGCGGCGCTGCTGGTGTATCGGGCATGGCATGCCACGGTATATATTCCCCATTGCTGGAGGTCGCACCCGTGCATGGTTCCAGGGTTGCTTGGATGATTATTTCGTTCGTTTTGTTATTGCAGCGGGGCGCCGCAGGGTTCTCCCTGTTTTGGAGAACGTCCATACACGCACTTGTGTGAACGCGACACGTTGTTTCGGAAAGGGTTTGTGGCTTCGGTAGGTACGCTATGGCGCTTACAACCGTCGGGAAATGGCAGGTGTGGACCGCTGGACAAGAGCGGCAGGGGACTGCTAATTCGCACGCGCGGTATGGTGGGTCCGCGTTGAAGCAGGAACTGTTGCATGTACCACGCGATTACGCGCGTGTAGGAAGATTTATGGACACCATCACACTCGCCAACCAGTCACCTCGTCCACGAACCCGACGTTGTTCTGACGCGACCTAATGAGTGGGAGTTTGAGGTTTGGTTTTCAAAGTCGTCGGAAGTAGACTGCGTCTGGGAGTGCCGAAGTATGCGGTAGAATCTTCAATTTAGCGGTAGCGTTTCATTCTCGATTTCTCTCTAATTTCCTGTGCTACCTCTTCCGTCGCTTTTGCCATCATATTTTTCCGCAGCGGCAATTGGAACTGTCATCCGGGTGAGCGAAGGTAGCCAGGAAGGAAGCTCCATTGTTTTCGCTTTTTTATGACAAAACGGCTGTGTGTCACAAAGTAGATTGCACACGTGCGTTGGAAACCGGGAGCTCTCGATCATTAGAGACTTTTCACGTACGGCACGCGATGCACCACGAAACGGGGAAACGGGCGGAGGTATCATGGTTGCGAACCTTGCGTAGAATTGGCGTCAAACACGCGGATTGTGTGTGTGTGTGCGTTTGTCGTCCGAGAGGTGTGAAAAAATCCAACCTAGCCCAATCCACCACAGCAGCAGCAGCGCTAGCTCCACAGCGCAAAAAGTAAGGTTAGGTAGGGTAATAAAATCTAATACAACATTGTTTCAAACAAGTCCCCGCACGGAAGGGCCGCCCAGCAGGGGAAGTTCGTTTGATGGCGGCGCCATGACTGGAACTAAGCGCTTTTTTGTTCGCCCGCTATTTTCGTTGCCTGGCTGGTGGGGCGTCCATTCGTCGGCGACGGAAGTTGTCGAAGGGCAGTTGGTGTGCCGGTTCCGCATGCTTGCTGCCGTCGTCTGCCCGCTCGCGATCGGGACCGAGTCCCCCTTTCTTCGCCGACGGGTCGGTGTGGTTTTCTGGCCGGGAGAAGCAAAACCCGACCGCGCGATAACGATAGAGGCAGCAGCAAGGTTGGGCAGTGTAATTGGGACAGCGCTATGGAGCGGCGCTGCAGGTGTAACGGGCATGGCATGCCACGGTATATATGCCCCATTGCTGGAGGTCGCACCCGTGCATGGTTCCAGGGTTGCTTGGATGATTATTTCGTTCGTTTTGTTATTGCAGCGGGGCGCCGCAGGGTTCTCCCTGTTTTGGAGAACGTCCATACACGCACTTGTGTGAACGCGACACGTTGTTTCGGAAAGGGTTTGTGGCTTCGGTAGGTACGCTATGGCGCTTACAACCGTCGGGAAATGGCAGGTGTGGACCGCTGGACAAGAGCGGCAGGGGACTGCTAATTCGCACGCGCGGTATGGTGGGTCCGCGTTGAAGCAGGAACTGTTGCATGTACCACGCGATTACGCGCGTGTAGGAAGATTTATGGACACCATCACACTCGCCAACCAGTCACCTCGTCCACGAACCCGACGTTGTTCTGACGCGACCTAATGAGTGGGAGTTTGAGGTTTGGTTTTCAAAGTCGTCGGAAGTAGACTGCGTCTAGGATTGATGGATTGATTTATGCACTTGTTGTTTCGACGATTGTTTATGCCGACGATTGAGAGTGTCCGTGGATCCAGCGGTCCACGAATCCGGAAGCTTATCTACAACGAGACAGAGTACTGAAACAGACGAGAGCAAAAAAAAAACTCAGTTAATGATTATTGCCCTTCGACATTTGAAGTAACATTCGATGATTCTGCGATGAGTTCGAGCTGCTCGAGCAGTAATTAATTTGACTTTAGACTATGCGTGGTGTTATAGAAAATCGGAGCCAGATAATATACGTACAAAGCCACATCTCAGCACCTCCTCGGACACAGAGGATGCGAACTCGTTGGAGGCGTTGGGACAGAACGCCCTCTCGCAGAACGATTGGGCGAGACATTGGGAGTTGCTGGAGGTCATAAAACTGATGCTGGTAACGTGCTTTGGACGAGCCTCACCCACTCACCAAACTTAAGTAGGCAACCCCGGTTTGAAATGAGCTATGGGCTTTCAAAGTGGACTTTACCATCCGCTTTGCCATGTGTGCGGTAGAGCTTCATAGCAGCTACGCTACTTCACATGGAAATATACAAAAAAAAACTTTACCTCACCTTCCCTCGGCTAGGGTAGGGTAACATCCACGAGCAAAGTGTCGCTGCGGACCGGGAATGGACCTCGTTCTTCCATAAACGTAATTTCAAGCCATTATTCTCTATGTTCGCCTCACCCTAGCCTGCCCGACGAACAGATATAAGTTATCCGCTTTTAATAGCCCAATTCATGCAGATTTTGCCATTCATTTCCGTCCCATTCGCTTCGTTTCCTTCAGGAACCTGATAGAAATCAACGACAGAAGGAAGAAGAAACCAAAATAGTGTTGATTGTACGTTTTGTATATGAACGGCTTGTTGCAGTACATTAACTTAAATCACAATATGCTTGCTGCTCATCACCAATCGATGCAAAAGACTGGTTTCTTTTAACCCCTCCTCAAGTCGTTTCCAATGACTTCCTGGATTCGGAAGCAGATTAATGTTTTTGTTGTTCTACAGCGCAATTTATAGCTGTACGCTATGAATTGTAAGATTAACGGCACTCTTGTTGTATGTTGTCACAGGCTAACGATTGGCACAGATAGTTCACATCTGCTCGACGAATTTGCTTCATTTCCTCCTAGCTGGGGCGGCACTGCATTCTACTGGTCAAATTTGGAACAAGCTTAGCGAGAGACCAGAATGCTTCCTCGACCGAATATGGAAAGGCACTAGTTAATCGTTCAAACGTCTCAAGGCGAAACTGAAACCAGGCCGGGTTCGGCTGCACTCCTGTGCACTTTCGTTGGTCGGCCGTAGGATTGATGGATTGATTTATGCACTTGTTGTTTCGACGATTGTTTATGCCGACGATTGAGAGTGTCCGTGGATCCAGCGGTCCACGAATCCGGAAGCTTATCTACAACGAGACAGAGTACTGAAACAGACGAGAGCAAAAAAAAAACTCAGTTAATGATTATTGCCCTTCGACATTTGAAGTAACATTCGATGATTCTGCGATGAGTTCGAGCTGCTCGAGCAGTAATTAATTTGACTTTAGACTATGCGTGGTGTTATTTAAGTATATGTCGTTTCGTCAACGGTTCGTTTATACTGGACTTGACGTTTATTTGTTGCCCTTCTGTGCTGTTCAATTCAGTTTTATCGAGTCGTTTGTTCGTTCGTTCGTTTTTGTTTCTGTTATATTACGTGGCACTTTTTACTTTCCGTCGAATACCAACAACAATCGGTGATAGTGTCTTACAGATCGAACATAAGAAAACATAAAGTCGATCGTGACTAAAATAAAGCAAATAAACACACAAAATTAACAGAATTAATTAATCACAGATAATTTGAATACACTTCTGTACACACGCGTTTTATGCACACTTTTCGCACTGGCGTTAACAGCAACTTCTCAGGCACCAAGCTATTTTGTCGTTCAAAATGGCGCGTGTTGTTGTGTGAGAGTAGTACGCTTGTGTCGTGGTACGTAACCGATTGCTTGCAACTTCCTAACCTGAAGATGCTGGTAAGTATTGGTGCACCGGGGTTTTGCGTTTAGTGGTGTATAGAGTTAGTATGAACGATGCTAATAGTACGGCACAACAGAAGTATCGTGTTGGTGCCTCCGTTTACGCAATGCATTCTCGGGACGTGTGGCGTTTGATGCAGCTGGAGCAGGGGAGGTTAGCGCAGGCGAGCGTAAGTATTCCGGGATACAAGTCTTTTAAAACCATCCTCAAATAAATAACATTTCATTTAGCACGCGTACAGTGCGTGACGAAGAAATGTGCCACCAGTTTCATTGAGCTTTAGTATAGACACGATGTGCGCTCTCATGTTAGAAGGTGGCTGATCAGTACGTGAAGTTTATAAATAAACCGTTTGCCCTGCCGGCATACATGAGGCAAAGGCAGGGGTGTAGCTTAAAGTGCTTTTCGTGGTTTACGAAACCTTGCACGAGGTGGTCTGTCATATGACCCGCATCCGGCGCATCACACGTAAATGATGCCAAACAGCAGCAACAGCAGAAGGTATTCACCATTTCCACTTCCGTTTTGCGCCGATTATATTTCTTTCCGTTGCAGGTCGTGTGTGTCGTTTTTACTTACGAAAGCCACCTGTAGAATGTACATCCGAGTATGACATGAAGTTCTGACTTGCTGGTTTTTGCACGAATTTGGCCACACCTCGCGTGATTTAGGTTGCAGGGTGCAACATGACACGGCAGCGAATGTAAGCGTCCAGCTTTTGAAAAGGTTCCCAAATCCCTCGCATTCGTCGGTGGTCTCCCGTCCGACGTGGAGGCGATATGCAAATGTCAATATACTGCTGCGTTTATTGCACTTCAGCTAAGCAAAAAAAAAACCTGATGCATGCATACGCCACTTAATTGTTGCTATTAATTTTAATCAATATCACCTCTCGGGCCTTTTTTCGAAGATTTGCCGAGATTGAGTTTTGTGCATTTCTGTTGATGCATAACAACCACTCGATCGGGAAGGCCAGTTGTTTGTGTTCAGCTTCCAACATTGCCTCGCATTCGACCTTCTCACGTTTCCGACAAATTTTCTTTAAACCAGTATTGGAACTGATTGAAAGCAAAAAAAAAACAAATGTCCAAAATCTGCATCCCCGTGTCGATCGGTTGATCCATTGCAACAACGGACACAGCATGCTAATGGTTCCGATTAATCTTCAACCTCCTAATGTTGATCGTTCTCTTTCGCTGTTACTTCTTTCATATGCTTATTGATTTCTTCCCTTTATACTGTGCTCGACACAGTCGAAGGTGGGTTGTTCGGAGCGCATCAGTGACTTTTACGATCAACGGTCGTGCCCACGGTGAGGATCATACATTTTGATAGATCCATGCTGCAGTTCAATGGCTTTGACTGCGGTGAGGTAAAACTGCATTGATCGAGACGAGGTACTGGTCAGGATCGATGGGATTTTCGAGCTTATTGCTGCTTTCCATGAATGTTGGCTCTTTTTTTGCATACTGAATAGCGCCACTAGCGCCTGGCTATTCTGCAAAGGGGTTGTTTATGGTACATGCTGACATTTTTTCCGCTGAAATGATCTCCATTTGCCATAAATATGAATTCAAATTTCACCTTCATCGATCGCGCGCTATTCGAAACATGATGCTTGATTGTTAACGATCGCGTGCAGACACATAAAAATGTGGCCCGTGATTAATGCCGTCCGTTGGGCAGTCGCTTGATTTGCACTGGTTTGGAAATGCGGCTGAGCACGCAAAAACGCGTTTATAGAAAAAGTAAATAACTCGCAAAAAATCTAGCAAGTATGAAATAAACGAAACACTTGCACACTTTTCTTTCACACCAGCATACGTCTCCCGTCTCGTTCAACCTTTCAGCTTTTTCTTTTACCAAATGACTTTCGTCCGACACAACATCAAATCTTAATTGTTGCTATTAATTTTAATCAATATCACCTCTCGGGCCTTTTTTCGAAGATTTGCCGAGATTGAGTTTTGTGCATATCAACCAACGAAAGGTATCTCCCTCGGGGACACGGATGCAATTGTGCATGCGTGTGTGTATTTTTTTTTTGGTTGTCCATCAGGCTAGTTACAGAGTCCCTCTTCCGTGATTGCCTTTTCGAGATTGCAATCGACGACTCGTGCCAACTTCGAGTTTATGATCCGATCGATGAGCAACGCCTAGTGCCTGCTACCGGAATAGGCACCGAGTGGAGACGAGCGGCGTGTTTTTAAGACGTGTGACATGTTGACCATCGGCGTCCACTTGTTGTCGTCTGCTACCGGTATGAACCGCCGGGAAAGGATGGAGGGAGCATTGTCTTCCACACATTGTCACTGATGTCAACAGCGAAAACGTGTTTGCAGACAAACTTTTGGCAAGCCAAATCCTCAAAGGTGGCGGCACCGTTTGTACCCCAGCCGATAGTGGAGACTCATCCTCGTGCCGTAACGGGGTGGCAAGCAAGCAGGAAGACACGGCTGCGCTCTCCCCCATAGTGCGATATGGTGTTCGCAATGGAAGGGGTTAACAGGTCCTTGCGCGTAGCACTGTCACTGCGTTTGGACGACCATCGAAAACCATCCACTCGGCTACCGTTGACCGTGGATAGCACCGCAGTAGAAACTACTGCGCGGTAGCCATAATAGTTTGGCCATTTTCGGACGGCTCCCTCGTTGAAGATTTCGAACGCTTGGCTTTTCTCGACTCAGGCCAGCGCTGCTTGGGGAGCAGGAACACTCGCTCGTTTTCGTCGTCTTCGACGCCGTCGAAAAGGGGCAATTTAAAAAGGCCAATATCTCATCTTTTTATGCGGTCGTAAAACGAACTATCAAGCTGAGCATCGAGTGGTCGGAGTTTTTCGTTTTGCGCGTTCCGTGCGTTCTTCTGTGCGCGGTTCGGCCCAGCGTCTTTTAATGCCGAGCTGTGGGGAGTGGTTGGTAGCGATGTTGGTGGCAACTGTTTTGTCTCTCCTTCGGTCGGGCACCGTTCGCTGAGGCTTTGGGGTATTAAGACGCAGTCGTAAGGTATGTGCAATAAAATCTTCCAGCCTGTCAAGGTGACTGGAGGACTTTTGACCCGCACCTCCAATCTCGGTCGCTCCGCACTGGTGTGTGCATCGAATCGGTACGTGTTGATATTCCAAATTTGTAAAACTTCAGCATAATTTCAAACTGCAGCAATTCATAATGAACCGATAGCAAGTATGAAATAAACGAAACACTTGCACACTTTTCTTTCACACCAGCATACGTCTCCCGTCTCGTTCAACCTTTCAGATGGCCAAAGTGACATAATCCATGCCGCTATATGATAGTTTTTGGTGGCGCGATGCTTAGATGCTGAGTTCCCGAATCAATCGAAGGCCAACCGCTAGTTATCGTACATTTCTGTGACTTCAATTTCAGCACTATAAAGTTTTCGAGATAAATCAGCTTAATTCATCCACAGACCATCAGCAGGAGGTGTCAGGTTCGGATGGTCCGATAACGTTTTACAACCTATCGATGATTTTCAACCAACGAAAGGTATCTCCCTCGGGGACACGGATGCAATTGTGCATGCGTGTGTGTATTTTTTTTTTGGTTGTCCATCAGAAGAGAGTGTATGGCATCTCGCGCCATACTTCTTGCGCTTGGAATGTGTGTCTCCTCATCTAAAGCGGCGCTAGCGGCGTCTCCCGGCTGCAGAGGAATACCGATGGCAAGATGGGGGGTGCATACGAGAGTGTGTCCCAGGCAACGACAATAACGACCCAGGCACATTGACGACGACGCGTTGTCGCGTGAGTTGGATGTTGATGGGTGTCATAATTTAGATTGTAAACGGGGCACACACACACACACATACACACTCACTCGCTATTTGTTTTTCCTTTGTTTTCCAGAAGAAATTTTGCACTGCATGGAGCAAGAGAAGCGAGCGAGCGTAATAGCGGTATGTGGACGAGATATGAAGCATTTTTTAACGATATTTCATATTGATGTGGAGGTGGAGTTTCACGATTATTTCTCAGAGTTTTATGAGGCCCGTACCGTTGCGAAAGTGAAGTTTGATAGAGGTACTGCAAACACTGCAAAACACTGTCTTTGTTTTGCAGATGAAGACTTCTAAAAATCTTTTTTGAAATCAAAATTATTTCGCTTGCATGAAAGATAAGGATCTTGCTGCTAAAACCCATAAAACAGAATGTAAACCACACAAGCTTCCTAATTAATTTTAATGTTATGCCATCATCTTCATCCTTGGAAATAATGTTCTGCTTTGCTACACTGTTCCTGGTTGCGGAACAGTGCGGAATTCGGTAGCCAAAATGGCAGCTTCGAAAACGTCCAATTGAGATGGAAGCGCTGTATTTGTTCAGCGCTTATTCCTGTGTCGCTTCCGTAACTTCATCTTCACAGAAGCATGACATTGGTGCGCATCAAAAGAGAAACAAAACCTTCATTTAAGCACCGCGCATTTGTCTCTCCAATTAGCAAGACAAAGGTGCCGTTGCCAAGTGAAGTGGCCAAAGTGACATAATCCATGCCGCTATATGATAGTTTTTGGTGGCGCGATGCTTAGATGCTGAGTTCCCGAATCAATCAAAACACATCCGAGAAGCGAACGCAAACAAGGAAAGTTAAACATCCAAAAAATCGTAAGGCAGGGGCATCCATAAGTAAAAACACACACACACACACACACATCACACGAACTAACTCCACTCGCACAGACACTGGCACGGTTTATCTCAGTACGCTCGGCTGAGATTCAAGATGGAGGTCTTCCTCCCCGCGCGGTTTTGTTCGCTTCCGACCCGCACTCGGTAAAGATGTTTCGGCTTGACCTTGGCGCAGCGGACATCTGGCAGAAAAATGGCTGGCTGGTGTCGAAGCCCGTGCTGTGACGACAAGGGAAAATTCTAACACTGCCGTGGTGTGTCGTAATGACGAGAATCGGTTGCTCAAGGGTTATGCGTCGCTGTCAGTATTCCAATCCTGCTGCCAGAAGTCCGCCGCCGCTAGTACAAACAAACAAATGGTTTTGCGTTCGAAGGATCTGTAGCCTCAAAGTCATGTGAAGTCCGGAAGGATGTGTTTGCTAACTTTAGCAATAGCGAGCGTTCAAGCTATAAAGTTGCTTCAAATGATTCCGAATAGTTTCTTGATTGATAGGTTGGACAGGCATGAAGACGCTCATAGAATTGTCCCCATCGATTGGATACTGCGTGAGATGAGTCACGCACGCTGCTAGTAGAATTCTCAACCCGGATCAAAGTTTCTAAGTGTCGATTGTGTTTCCGCGCAATTTGCAAACCAAATTCGTCGGTTCATTGACATATCGCCAACGGGGCGAATACGCCTAGCCCCTCATGCTATGTGCGGCTGCGTGCGAGTTTGTGCTGAAGGATATTGGATATTGATGTGGACGCTGCTCAAGACTTTTCGGATGGTAGCCGGGCCCCCATACACGGAACGCCATTTATGTCACTCTTAATAACTCGTGACGGGTCGCACCGGTCAATTGTATGTTGTCCTTTCTGTCCGTGCTCGTTCTCGACATACACTTGCGGCGTGGCAGAGGTATCTGCGCTTGATCTGCATCTGAATGGGCCGGTGTTCCGACCGGTGTTCAGATGCTCGCTGGTCAGAAAATATTTGACACTTAAAAATGGCTCTCGACGCGGTGGTGGACGTTAAACGGTGTGCGAAGTTTTCGAGTGTGTCCGGCCGGTCGTCGAAATGAGGTGACTCTAAAAGCGACACCAAACGGTCCGTTAACAAACGCACCATTAGCCGACCCGACCATCGGCCGCTGCCAAGGGACAAGAAGTCTACTTAAACGTACTGAAACGTGTGAAGCACAACCCGGGGAACCTCAGCTAAGCAAAATAAACGCTGATTACGAGCAACGCACACGTTTTTACGTTTGCATGGGTACATAAAACGGCGAATGATATTGAGTGTAAGGTAAATAAATCGAGTTGACATCGTAATCTCTTCCGCGCGGAGGGCAGGATTTCACCAAAAATGACATGAAACTGCGCAAAAAAATAAAACATGGCAAGAATTACTTCTTTTGGAGCTTTCAAAATACACAGAAAACCCCGAGTGAACCTGGTGGAAATGGCAGCACCTTTGCTGGAGATTCGGACGGTGTCCTCAATCGTGGATACTTAAGAAACAAGATAAGTGTATTTTGTCTCATTTCACTGCTTGTTTTTTCTCACTCTCATCGATGTTTTTTATTTCTGTTCTTTCTTAATCTGACCAAGGTGTCGAGGAAGCTTACCCACCGGTATCTTATTATGCAAAGTGCGTTCTGTTTCCAGATGTGTTCAACATTGGCGTGAAATTCAAAGCTATCAAGATAACACTGAGAGGCCTTCACCGGGGTATCAAAATAAATTAAGAAAAAACGCGACGAAAAAAAAACTACTCCCTTTTGACGGAGTTTGTGAAGATATTGATTGTTTCAATTCATCTTCGGATAAACTTGATCAACTGGTACAGCACATGTTATAATAATTATATTATCTCCACTGAAACGAATTTAAAACGAAATGCAAATCTGTCCAGAATATTATAACACATTTGCATCTCGACGCAAGCGGTCGAGACATGATATCTGCCGGCTTTGGAGACGGAACGGAAACATTAACGCCGGAGGAACTTCATCTCCAGCGCTCCGTGCCAGGAATGCATGCACGAACGCGCGACGCGAGCTAATGAAACAGTAATGAAAGCCGCTAATTATGGCAACATGAGCATGCGATAGTGCGGCGGCACAGCTGACCCAAATACTCGCGCATAAAATTGACTCGCTGCACCCACGTCCTCGGGATGTTGATGCACCGATGCAAACGGTTTGTGTGAGTGTGGTGCACGAACCGGTGAAGAGAAAGGGTGCTCTAGTCAGCACCAGGTTCCATATGGTTACACTTTGCATACGGTACGAAAATGTGCAAGGCGCGAGTTGAATGAAACGTTCGAATTCTTGGGGCTGTGTGATGCTTTCTTACAGTGGAGGCTGCTGTGGTTTTTAGAATTTGGGTGCGGCGGCACAGCTGACCCAAATACTCGCGCATAAAATTGACTCGCTGCACCCACGTCCTCGGGATGTTGATGCACCGATGCAAACGGTTCGTGTGAGTGTGGTGCACGAACCGGTGAAGAGAAAGGGTGCTCTAGTCAGCACCAGGTTCCATATGGTTACACTTTGCATACGGTACGAAAATGTGCAAGGCGCGAGTTGAATGAAACGTTCGAATTCTTGGGGCTGTGTGATGCTTTCTTACAGTGGAGGCTGCTGTGGTTTTTAGAATTTGGTAAAATGTTTAGTAATCAGATCAGATCAGTCAACAGATGTTTGAGTTATATGCTCCAAAAGATATTCAAATAAAGAGAGATGGTAATCTTAAAGGAAGTTCTCAACTTGTTATAGGCTCGGAAACAAAACAACTACTGGAATAAAAAAGTCATTTAACTAAACCAACAACAGGCAACTAAAACACGGCAACCACGTTCAATTCCTACGCTACCCTGCAGAAGATGAAGATGGAAAACAAATCCCAACTCCACTCGGCGCACATCAAAGCGATCGAGGCGATCGTGCCGGCAAAATGGCGGCCCCGCAGCGGTGTGCCTACTTCAGGGTCACCTATAGGCCGCCATTGAGGGTGATGGGAAAATAATCAGCATACAGTACACCGTACGCGGAGTGTCGTAAAACCCGGCGGCGGCAGCGGCGGCCTAGTCGAGCCTTCGTGAGTTCCGCCCGAGAGGAAGTGGTACGGTCGATTGTTTGTTTGCTTAAGGCAACAACTGCCCCGGCTAGAAGGTGGGTTGGAGCAGAGCTTCGGCAAACAGTGAGTAAAGGAAGTGCCGAAAGAGGAACGAACTAGGGGCAGGAACAAAACTGCCCTACCTGTTGTAACCGCTTGGAGTTCGGCTGATCTTGAAGCGTCGCGTGCTTTGACCAAATTTTGGGGCTGACCAAAGTAGAAGCTCACGATCGTGCACTTACTTGGTGCCGTGCAAAGAAATGCAATTGCTGACACAAGCGTGTGGCAAGACGCAGTTTAGTCGTGCGGATAGATATGACTGATGTTTGAATGCGCTCATAAGTTGTCTTCATCCGTTCACGGTGCAATGTAACCCGAAATTTCGAAAGGAAGCTTCTGAAGGTTAAGCTAAAAAAATGCACCGTTGAAGCATTTCGTCAACACACTCAACACAATGCCAGCCAAGTCTCGAATGTTTTATCTTTGGTGAAACGGTTCCTTTTTTCTTCTGCTGCTTTGTTGACACATCGACTAATTGCTCGTGTAAACGGTTTTGTTGACATATTAATACAATACATTCAGGTGGTTCGGTATCTGAAGGTGGAGCTACGACGTATAAGATTTCCATATTCGCCTCCGAAGCCGATTATCCGTCGGACGAAGCAGGTGACTTTGACATTTGACTTGCGCGGTTTCTCTGCGTCTGTTACGTTCCCTTGTGTTAACTATCACCGCCAGCTTTTGACAGATGAATAGTAACCGACTGGCGAGGGATTTTTAGCTAATTGTGTTACGTTGGCATCACGCACGCGGGAGTCGTAGGTGTGACTGTAGGCTCCGTTTCCAACGTTCATTGCCCGGGAGAAGTCAGGCTATAATCCTAGCTGGCCGATAAAAACCAGGCAATTAAACCACCAAACACATGGGCTTTAACACATTGGTCTGCGATCGGCGTTGCGTATTTTGATGGCCTGCTTATAAAGCTATAAGCTCCACGAATTAATAATGGTTTGATGGAAACGATTTGTTGGCGATAAAAATACTATCAGCATAGCAAATAAAGTTTTATACCATAATACTTGCGGAGCCACTATACTGAGACACTTTTAATCCTTTCCGTCGCAAACAACCGTAATAGAAATGGCAAAAACTTTTGCGATATGTTTGATCATTTTTTCATTCTAGTTAGAAAAAAATGTGTGTGTTTTGTTTTAATGTTCCGAGAAACCGCTCTCTGGCAGACGCGACGTTGACGATGCCGAATCGCTCTTGCCCACGTGTGTAGCAAACCGATCGTTAAAACCGATTTGGTGGAACTATTTTTAAAATGTCGATCTTTCTGATTTTTTTCATCCCATCAAGCCATCTGCAGCAGCGCGCTGCTGGCAGTAAGGCATATTTTCACTTTTTCAATGTCGGCCAGCTTCCGGGACTGGGAAGCGATTTGGCAGTGTGACGTAGGTTGCTGTGAAAGGTTTCTGGTTCGGTTGGTTTATGTTGAAAAGAAAAGAAAACATTGTGCAATGTCAAGAAGTCAACGGTTCGGCCTTCGATTTCCATAGGAAACCTTGTCAAATGGGTTAAGTAGTTGAAAGTTTCGATTCTACATCACCGAATTTAAAGGCTACATATCATAACGTTGAAGCAACAAGCCCCTTTTTAAAAGAAAATTTCATATTCGAAGGTCAGGAACACTCGAAAAAAGGGAGTTGCTTTTGTTTACCGAAGAAAAAGTCAACAATTCGGCATGTTGATGTTTTGGGAGCGCGTGATGTAAAGATCGTCTTTGCGTTACGACGACCTTACACAAAGACAAACGCGTTCAACAAGCCACAGAATCGTGACTACATCTCCAACAACTGGGAAGGG
>KZ069650.1:0-10976 GCA_002091845.1 Anopheles cracens
GCCATCAGCGTGATGAACGAGGCGACCGCTCCGCGCACCTCGTCGGACGCTATCTCGCCGATGTAGACGGGCGCAACCCCATACGCAATGCCGTACGACACACCGAACAGAACGCGCGCGACGTACAGCAGCAGCGCCGTCCGGGCCAGGGCGATCATAATCCAGCCGGCGATCACCGGCAGAGCGCTGGCAATAAAGGGCCACTTCCGGCCGTACCGGTCGATGGTCAGCCCGGCAAACAGCATTCCGAAGATGCCGCCGAACGACTGCACTGACACGATCCAGGAGCTGGCACTGGCCGTTATCGACACCGGCGGATCGGGCTCCGTCAGCAGCTTCGGCAGGGCCGGCGAGGACCAGGCGTTCGTGCAGACCACCATGAAGATGCACAGGGTGGCTGTGGGTGGGGAGGAAACGTCCCGGCTCAGGCATCACTCAGCACGCACACACACACACGAAACTACTCACCCGCTGCCGACGCCAGATATTCATTGCGATATCGCAGTAGCCGGACGAGCCACGCTGAAGTTGTCATGGTGACGCTCCGGTTGACAATGAAGGCAGCGGAATAGGCACTCGCGCTGACTTCAAGTGGCCGCGGTGACGTTAGAGCAACAGCAAACATAAACATTCCCGCTATCAGCCCGCTGAATAGGCACCTTATTGCCGGCGAGATAACCTTCGTGCGGGCAAAACAGTCGAGGGCGAGACTGTGTTTGGGCAATTATTGGCGAAATAAACCGGAGACGCACCTCGGTCGCGGGCGATACGGTCGGCTATCGTTGTCTTATCGTCGGTGATAAGATTTGTTTTCTCTCGTAGCGTACCGTAAGCGTGTAATAAAGGGGGTTCCCTTTCTTTCGCTCGTTTTGTGCAGGTCCGGCGAAGAATTTGGTAATTAAAATGCTTTACGATAAGACGATGTGTGCTTTATGGTTGCGATATGATCTAGTGGAGTAGCTAGCTTATCTGTTCGGTAGTTTTTTGAGGTGTGTGCACGGAGGCAACTGCAACATGGTGGTGGGATACTTATTTCCTTTGTTTGTTTTATTTAGCAAGAAACTTATTCTGCAGGGAAGAAATATGTTAGAATGGAAGAAAATGGAGAATTCAATAAAATAATGATGAAAAAACACCAAAGGACAGGAACAGGAACCACTGCAGACACCGACGGGCCTCGTCCATGCGGCCCTTCCCAATGAGGTAGTGCGGCGACTCGGGCATCCAGACGAACGTGCCCAGAAACAGGGCCGGCCCCACCATCGACACCCAGGCGAGCGTTTCGAACGCAACGTACGGCCCGACCGCATACTCGAACAGTATGCCCAGCTTAGCCATCAGCGTGATGAACGAGGCGACCGCTCCGCGCACCTCGTCGGACGCTATCTCGCCGATGTAGACGGGCGCAACCCCATACGCAATGCCGTACGACACACCGAACAGAACGCGCGCGACGTACAGCAGCAGCGCCGTCCGGGCCAGGGCGATCATAATCCAGCCGGCGATCACCGGCAGAGCGCTGGCAATAAAGGGCCACTTCCGGCCGTACCGGTCGATGGTCAGCCCGGCAAACAGCATTCCGAAGATGCCGCCGAACGACTGCACTGACACGATCCAGGAGCTGGCACTGGCCGTTATCGACACCGGCGGATCGGGCTCCGTCAGCAGCTTCGGCAGGGCCGGGGAGGACCAGGCGTTCGTGCAGACCACCATGAAGATGCACAGGGTGGCTGTGGGTGGGGAGGAAACGTCCCGGCTCAGGCATCACTCAGCACGCACACACACACACGAAACTACTCACCGTCCCTTCGTCTCCGGGATGTAGAGAAACACGAACACGAACGTGAGCGCGGAGCTGACCGTGAACACCCAGAACGGCAGGTACACGCCCACCTCGTCCTGCGCGACCTGGTACAGCTTCACCACCGCGAAGATGACGGACCCGCTCAGGACTCCGTACAGGGCGTTCGCGTGGGCCCGAATGCTTTTCGGGAATATCTCACTCAATATCGCGTACGGAATCGTCGCCAGCCCGAACGCGAACGACACGACGAACAGCAGCAGCCCCACGAAGGACACCCAGCCGAAATCGCTCAACATTTAACTTCACGTTCGGATCGTTCGATTGCAATCAACGAGAGATTGTATTTGTAACCTTTCACGCTGCGGTTTGCTGCCGGTTGCCCCCCACTCCTATACCACACATTACGATCGTTCCATCTAGCAGCCTGGGGAGTACGAAGAAGAAGAGAGAAAGAGCAACAAAAAAACACCCAAATAAATAAAACTTTGTCCACCGTTCGCAGCGCACCGTGCCGGGTGGAATGGAAAGCGCGCCTTCGGGATAAAATTTTCCCAATGTCCCATTTTGTCACGTTGCTTTGCGAGGCTCGCCACCGATATTTGGCAGCGCTTGTGCGCTTTTTCCACCGCGGTAATAGTAGCCCGAACCGAGCGAACGCAAGCAAACACGGCCATTTCTCAGTGACGCTGACGATCGCCCCCTTCCAGGAAGAGGAAGCAGCAAAACCCCCCCCCCCCCCCCCCAATTTATTTTAATCTCTACCCAGCGCCGCATTTGCGTTTCGCTGGAATGCCTGGGAAGCTTGTATGAAGAATGCTTCTCCGTTCTGAATGCAAATCATTCCCGGGGGAGAATGTACTACGGGGAATTTTTTGTATTTAGTGTTATCTTATGATAATCAGCAGGGTGTAGATGAGAGAGAAAATTTCAATATTTTACAGGAAATGGAAATATCAATTGTATAAGTACACTGTTTATTATTCATACCATCTTTGAGGTTACAAAATATAGGGGACAAAAGAGAAGAGAGTAAAAAGTAACAGAGGTTTTTTACTGGTAAAACCACTTGTTTTCTTATTTCAAATAATTTCCCCATTTCACTTACTCAATTTTCGTTGCAATTAAAAAGCTTTTATCGCGGGAAAAATATCGTTTCAAAATGAATATAAAGCATACAAAACTGATGCGAATTTTAAACCGCTTATCTAATTCACAGTTTATCCAGCACAGAAATCGCCTTTCAGAAAACAAGATAATATTTCTGCATTTTAAAACTCCGTTCCAGTCCTAGGTGTTCATAAGGGAAAGGGTCATAAAGTAACATTTTCGAGCGAAATTTATCGTTTCGGAACGTTAGCACGGACGATAACTTCCTCGCTTTTAGTCACTTTTAGTTCGCATTTAACTTCACGTTCGGATCGTTCGATTGCAATCAACGAGAGATTGTATTTGTAACGGTACAATGTACCATCGCTTCCCTAACGCCGCGTATCACGATCCTGGCGCAAGTGTAGAGCCACCCGGGCGGAAACTATCATTTTGTCGAACAATCGCCTATCCAAACGGAAGACGCTTGGAGACGCACCGGCACGGTGCGGCACTTATTTTGTAGCTATTTTGCCTGCTGCTAGCGTGCCGAGTGCTCTTCCCAAGTTCCTGTTGCGCGTAAAACATTTCACTGCAAACTAAACGAGCGCTTTCCGCGTGTGCACGACGGGAAGCAGAAAGATGGAATGAGATCGGCATCTTGGGAGCACCACACGGAGAGAGAGAGAGAGAGAGAGAGAGAGAACGGTGATAAGATTTGTTTTCTCTCGTAGCGTACCGTAAGCGTGTAATAAAGGGGGTTCCCTTTCTTTCGCTCGTTTTGTGCCGGTCCGGCGAAGAATTTGGTAATTAAAATGCTTTACGATAAGACGATGTGTGCTTTATGGTTGCGATATGATCTAGTGGAATAGCTAGCTTATCTGTTCGGTAGTTTTTTGAGGTGTGTGCACGGAGGCAACTTCAACATGGTGGTGGGATACTTATTTCCTTTGTTTGTTTTATTTAGCAAGAAACTTATTCTGCTACTTAGGGAAGAAATATGTTAGAATGGAAGAAAATGGAGAATTCAATAAAATAATGATGATAAAACACCAAAGGACAGGAACAGAGAAGTAAAGAAAGAAAACGAATAGAAAGCCTAGCAAAAAGAAACATGGAATAAAGATGTAGGACGAGAAGAAGATAAATTAAATAGTAAAAATTAATAATATTAGTAATAAGTGAAAATAAAACTGTGTGTTAGAAGATGATGACGATGTGATTTAAAGGAGAAGAAATTCCAAAAGAAGACAGAAAAAAGACGAAAGTAAGGGCGATGAATCAACAAAAAATAATGAAATAATATAGAGAAGAGTAGAAAAAATAAGAACAATAAAAATAATGGAAAAGTGACGAAATCAAATAATAAACAGAAAAATGTGAGACAGATGACGAGAAGTAGGACGATTGAAGGAAGAATAAGAACATTTGTTGATATTTGTCGCTGAGCTCGGTGTCGTACAATCTGATCGCTTTGGCATTCATTAGATGGCAGAAATGAATTCCATAGCATTTAATTTCAAAAAGACCATTTAATGTTATAGTAGCTAATACCCTACCTACTATATCCATCACAAGAAACCATTTGCTCTCTCTACACCTTAACACGTGCTCATTCTAAACCTTAATCAATCAAATAAAGTGCAATAAAAACTTAACCCCTCACAGACTACAACAAGAAAAAAAACACAAGCGATGCCTTACATAAACGGTACAATGTACCATCGCTTCCCTAACGCCGCGTATCACGATCCTGGCGCAAGTGTAGAGCCACCCGGGCGATCCCTCTGTCCCAAATGGTCACCTATTTCATCATTCTAATCTATGCTCAAATATTCAACTCCATCGACCCATGCAGCGAACCCCTCAAGGGAGTGACCTAAACCCATCCGCAGCTGCCATGCAGGTCCTGCAGGTCGTAAAGAAACTCATCCACATCCGATGGAGATCAGTTGTTAAAGCCACGCCGAGCCCGGCTCGGAATTTATCGGCTGGGAGGGTTTGTTTATAATTTTGGCCGCCCATCAATGTCACGGCCGTTGTGTGACAATGGCATTCTGGACGCACCTCACCAATCCCTGCAGGGCGACCCTGTGCTGTCAGAAGAGATTTGCTCTAAAAAAACCCCCAGAAACAGCAAAATTGAAGTGTCATTTTTCACCATTTTCACCACTCATTATTTTCGGAAGCGTTACTGCGTAATTGAGAATCTTCGTATGCATTTAAACTCCCGAAAACATTATTTGACTTAAATTGTTTTAATAAATAAATTTGATCAACACCAAAGAACACTTGCCTTCACCAAATAATAGAAACTAGAGTACTAATATGGAATATGAAACAACAGAACCAAGCGTTGATCCTAGCCATACTAAAAGAACCAAGATCTTTATCTACATCTATAGCTATTTTTATTGACAACGTCTATTCCTTTGCCTGTACGTTAAGATTCAATTAAATCATCCGCTTTGAGGATATGAGGATATTGTGTTCGATTACCTCACGGTCAAGAGCCTCCACAAACAGAAGATTATTATCCTCCTATTCTGCCCTCATCTACAAACATTGTACTACTGAGTACTGAGTGTTGTGCTATGTATCATTCGATATCTGCAGATTGTATGCACAATCCTCCATCTCAATGACATTATATCGCATCCACAAACACGCATCCAACACGCATCATTGTATTGCGTCGATCAAAGGGAAACTCATGTCCTTGTCCTTACCATGTGCGAACGCAACACCGAAAGGACGTCCTTGTACGTTCGGTCTGCTTTGAAGTGTCACTTAACCGCAGCAATGCGCGCTCTGTCAAGTTAAATCATCTGCTGATCAGCTTTTCCGATACTCCGTCGCTCGACGTTACACGACGAGCATACTTGTTATGACACCGGCTCCAGCGCCCACCGTATGCTTCTGGATACGACCAGAAGGTATTGATTGAAGCAAAAGCATGATTAATGGTGATCCAACGGCCAACTGACAAGCTGTTGAGGCAAAGTTGACGAGAAATTACCAGCAGCCATGGGCGTGTAAGCATGTTTCTTCTTATCTGAAATTTATTTTTAAACTCACCCCATATGGTGGCTGATTTCAGAATGTCTTGCGGTTGATCAAGGAAAATGACTTACGAATTTAAAACACTGCCATGGTAAGATAGTTCTGAATGGATTGATACTTTCCTGAGATAACCTTTGTCATTCGCAATATGCATTATATTGATTTATCTTCACTAATTAAACGATATCGACGTTGAATTCTGGTTCAATTGGACGAGCAAACGCTTGAACCGTGTTGCAGTTTTGTGCTTGTTTGCACCACATCCAGCAGCATCTAGAACCTGTTTTTGCTACCATAGCAACGATAGTTCTCTCCATAGCTCTGACCCCTCCTGGTGGGACAGTTCCATTTTCCACTGGAACGATGAATTGAAAGTGTCCAACGGGGAATCATATTTCAGGCGCTCCAACCAGCCAGATAATAATTTAAAATATTACATGCACCATTACCGAGCACTGCGAGCGCAAGAAAGATGTGGTGATGGTGGTGAAGCACCTTTCTCTCCCTCTCTCTTAAAAGAATTACAAATTGCCGCTTGAAAAAGTTCGCTCCATCGTATATTTTCCAGCGAGCGGAAGTGAAACTGTGCGAAAGTGGTTTTCCCACGTTTTTCCGGCATGATTTGTTTTGTTCTCGGTGCAGCGAGGGATGCTGTGGGAGCCGTTTGTTTTCTTGTTCTCTTTTCCAATTACAGTGGAACTTAGTTGCCGAATGCGCATTTTTCGGTGTCGAAAATTTGCTTTCACTGTGCAACCATTTATGATGCAATTATTTGCTTTCGTTTGCCTGGCGCAAGAACCAACATTATTAATAGTTTCGGCCATCTGCAAATAGCATAATTATCGATAGAAATTCAACGGGGCAAACATTACACCTATTCGAAGGGGCTTGCCTTAAAGTTGCATTTAAATCACTTAAATTAAAGTATTAGTTGCGAACATATATTTTCTTGGAAGAGAAAGTAACAGTTGGGATGTATCAAACATAGCAAAGAATGTCAGTGCTTTAAACCCGCCAGAAGCTACGATGTGAGTAGATGTTATCAGAAAATGGATAATAAATGAACCCTGACTGTAATGCAGGCTGACACCTCCGGAACAAAGATTCCGGATTTCATTTAGGCTAGCTGAGCAAATAAATCTACTTTAAAGAGAATCTAGAAGACCATAACTACGATCGTAGATATAATAGATTTCCTCAAGAATATTTTTTACCAAGAGTTCACCACATATGCGTCTAGTTACACCACATTCCCTCTGTCCCAAATGGTCACCTATTTCATCATTCTAATCTATGCTCAAATATTCAACTCCATCGACCCATGCAGCGAACCTAATCTAGTGCACAATCATGCCGCAAAGTACAACAATAATCCCCAAAATATAAATATTACTCCCGTGCCTCCTGTCTCCGCTGGGATCAAGACTGTGACGGGGAGAATTCGGCCACAACCGACCCATTCCTCGTCCATAGCATTGTGACGGTAGAGAAGGATCCAGCTACTGCAGTCGCAGGACGCCGTAACACATTCCCGTCACGTTCGCGACCCACATACATTATTCATCCGTCCCAAAAGTAAATGTAAAAATCCCACTGACCCTCGGGATGCCGGGAGCCGCGGAGATTAAAGCCACGCCGAGAAACACAGATGGGCTGCCAAACGCTCTGTTTGTCAGCTCGATAGTAGTCGGTATTGCGTGAGGGGTTTAATTAAAAAAAAAACGAAGATGCTTCTTAATAGGAAGAATAGTACTCCACTTTAATGGATAAAAATTCCAAATTAAATGAAAAAAAACAGCAATGCGCGCTCTGTCAAGTTAATAACTAACGAATCCACTTTGGCCCCAGAGAATCGTCCTGATTATCACATGAAGCCCCCGTTCGTCGTCTCATCCTACTCCAACACTCCAAAACCAAAGTTGGTGGGCTTTCGTTACTTCCGCAACCGTGCTAAACGCGTCGCTTCCATCCGCCACGGTGGTGTCGTTCCCTCTTTGATTGATCGTTTTCACCACCCACCAGGACGGAACCCGCATCTTTAATCGATGGCACTAGGCAGGAGCAAACATTTTGACACACGTGGGAGTTGCGTGGTATGTGCGTCATATGTCAACTGTCTCGGAGGAAGGCGCATCATTCATGCTTCACATTTGAATTCAGAGCTTTCTGCCTTGCGATCTTTATTAGCAAACCGTGGACAAGACTCGTGACATGGATAACAAGCAAATACGTCACAATGGTGACGAAACATGTTCAGAGTTTAGCTTCATTTGTTTAGTTACAATAATAGGCAAACAATTTAATATTTTTATTTAATCTATTGCATGTTCCTATTGTCTTCCTATTAACATGTGCTTAATTATATATTTCGAAATTTAGTTCATCTGAAGAAGAAAAAAATACAAGACGATATCTTTCTTCAATCCCCAGTTTACGGTTTCCGCTTACCTTTAAAATTTAGAAGTACTACCGGTTCTGGCATTTCCACTCAACATAACCGTTACCAACGGTATTACACATTTTCGCCGAGCAGAAACGATTTTGCAGCTATCCTTATCGCTGCTCCGCATTCTGATCCCGATCCCTTCGCTGGCAGGGAGCTTCTAGTCCATTAAACGTGGTCGGGCATCGTCTTTTCCGCGACAATCTTGCACGCATAAACGTTTATCTCCTACGGTAAGATGAAACGACTGCGTTCACTTCACAATTGCACGCTATCAAGCTTTACCCGAATCAAGCACTTCACACAGTATATGTGTGTGTGTGTTTGTTTTTTTTTCAGAAAATTTTATTCGAAAGCGTTGCAATCGTTTCGGAGGTTTATTTTGTGTGCCAAAGCAGAAAACTACAGGCATCATTTCCGCGAAGGATTTTCTGCCATCCCCCCGCAAAACGGCACATTTGACGATCGTTACAAAGCAAATACCACGTCTCGCGGTAATTGCTGCAGTACAACAGGCGATTCGGGAGATTTGAGGACATTTACGCGAATATTTGCCGCACAGGTCGTTTGGGTGGAATTTATGCAATGGCGTTCATTTTTGTTGGCTGCTGCTGTTGTAGCTCGCAGAACAAACACAGATGGGCTGCCAAACGCTCTGTTTGTCAGCTCGATAGTAGTCGGTATTGCGTGAGGGGTTTAATTAAAAAAAAAACGAAGATGCTTCTTAATAGGAAGAATAGTACTCCACTTTAATGGATAAAAATTCCAAATTAAATGAAAAAAAGAGAAAAAAAATCATGGATGAGCCTATCCAATGAGAAACCTGATACAGATGAACAATGCATTCTGGATTTCTAAACATTAAATACACTTTAGTAAAGATTATAGTTGACACTTTGAGAGCTTGTGGATGAAATTTGCTATATATAAGGCTTAAAATAGCCTATAGCACACACGAACAGCTCAAACATGACGCAATATCTCTCCACAAGCCATGATCTCTAGTACCAAATATGCTGTTAGAAGTCCATCCACCCAGTTGGCACAATATGTGTACGGCCTGCTATGATCCTTGTGAAGCGCCGTGTGATCTCAAGCAAGTAGATTTTGCGACCATCAGTCGGCTGATTACGTGTAAAGCATGTACACGCTCCTTCAGCCCCGTCAACCGATGGACAAAGCGTATTTTACTCATATTACCCCGAAGCTCAAAGCAGCCCGGCCGAACTGTGCCTGCTAATGCCGCGCTCACCGGGCCAGGAAGAACCTCGCTCCGGTCGTGTAGTCCCCACAAACCCAACACAGCAGCCACAGACAAGAAGACTTTCAACTCACATCGTTCGTCGCCCCCTCCCCGGGCGAAGTGTTACGTACGAACGCAAGCTTTACGAACCTTTAAGTGCTCGTTCAGCATCAATTGTTGCTCACGTTGCCCGGGCGCACTTGTTTACCGACGGGGTTTTTCTACCCGCTCCGGGCGGCTTCTGCGAGACGAGCGCAACGTCGTTCGGCAACACGTTTATCGTAGTTTATTACACACCATGACCCGTTAGTTCGTTCGTTCGTTCCACTGGAAAATTGCATGTTTTCATGCACGGAACGGAGTATGTTTTGTTTGAGGGTTACCAGTCCCGCCTCGTACCGGGTACCCGGGCGTAAAGACGGCGCACGTAACACACTAAGAAAGCAAAGCTTATCGTGCGCTGCCTTGTGGCTTTACAACGCACACAACATTCCTTATGTAATTGAAAGTTGGTGTCGCTATGATGAGAACCTTGTCTATGTTTTTTCGCTCTCTTTCTCCCTCTCTCTCTGGCCGAGATTTACTACAAAAACTGTGGCATTTTAACTAATTTTAAAACACATTTTTGTTTTTTATTCTGTCGGTTCAAAAACAAACCGTGCTCACCGCACGTGACGCTTCAATCAACTCAGGCACCTTGCGCTGAAAACTGATACCCGGGACGGTCGCAAAATATTCATGAACGTTGGCAAACACGCTCAAACATGCACGATCCCCCCCCTGATACCCGGGACGGTCGCAAAATATTCATGAACGTTGGCAAACACGCTCAAACATGCACAACACCCCCCCGGTATGGATTAAAAATTCTATTACCATCAACAAAGGCACCGGGACTTGCAATCACGGACACACCTGATATGGGGCCGTCTGTGTGTTCCCGGAAACCATAGTGTGACGTTGAAAGTTTTCACCCGAATCAAAAAGCGTCCCAGCGTTACTGCGGGAGGCCAGAGTGTTTGCCGTTTGTACGGTCGTGTGTGGTGATGTTTGGGTGTTTTTTTTTGCAGCAGTTGAATGTAAATTTGCACAACTAATGTTTTGTTCGCCGTCGCCGTTTGCTGCAGCGAACGTATTTCAGCGCGACGTTTGATGTATGAAACACATTTGATACAATGTTTTCAATGCTGTATCTAGCAGTGGAATTTATCGAATGGAGAAGGTAAAACGGGAAACCATGTTTTATGATTGTTACTTTCGATTACGAGGCCGATCAATTTTTTTCATTTTTTAACAAATTTATTTATTTATTTATTTATTTATTTATATTTATTAAG
>KZ069650.1:10986-27204 GCA_002091845.1 Anopheles cracens
GTGGAATTCGCAACTATATGTGGTATAGTGAAGAACAAACTTTTCACACGTCCCACACTTTGATGTGTTTCGATACAGACAGGCTTCGGTAAAGATTTCTCATACGGACGCTCCTATCTGCAGTTGGCAGAAGCAATGCTTCAAAAACTCATTTTAATCTTACCCTGCAAACTTCAATTAACTCAAGAGGTAGTTGTGCTTTGATTATAGTGATCCGTTTGTGTTTCTCTAGAGCGATACAACCTCTAGATGCAATTCTTATTGTCTTGCTTTCGATCGATAGGAATTTTAGGAACACAATTCGATTCCGAACCAATCAGCTGGAGCAATACGAACGAACGGTTCGATTGTATTAGAAACATAGATGACTGATGTGGCCAGAGAGCTCGTTTGCTCGAGGTGGAACTATTTCAATTAGCCAGTACTATAGGAATTTAATTGTTGAGATGATTCTGCTTGAAAAGATTTCATCGAAAGCAACCTTTCGCAAATAAGGAAAAGCAAACGGTCTGGAAAACAAATCGTTTACAATCGACTACCTAGTTTCAAACAGTCAAACTGAACAAAGCTTTCGTATAAAACAGTGAATCAGTGTAGTAAAAGTAAATAATGTAAAAATAAAATAAACAACCCGTCAAAGATTTATCCGCAAATTACTCATTTATGTCACACCGTAACACTCCGTCCAAATTTTTCATACCGAACAGGCACGACCATCACACACAGGGTAACATGGCCGAGTGTGTCTGCTTTTTACTTCCCTGTTTTTAATTTATATCCACACATACCCTTCTCCTACAATCCCTCTCTCGCTCTCCCCGCGATCAGCACAAAATGATTCATTCGCACTCGTTGTTGTATCGTAAAATATATTTTAATAATATTTAACGTGTCACACACGGCCCCCACGTACCGTGTACGGCTTACATGGTTTCGGTGCCGTGATGTAATAAAACAAATGTGTTCCGTGCCTTTTTTTTCCGCTTCCTTTCTGTGTCCTTGGCACTTTCCGCGATGCTGACGCCATTGCCGGGTGATGTATTTGTTTCGGTTTCGGCTACCGGAGATACCTTTTCGACAGCGACTCCTTGGTTCTGGCGGCTTTTGGCGGTCTTCAGGTGAATGGGAGAAATGGTGGTTTTACCGCACCGAGGGATTGAAATTGGCTCGCGCTTGAGCTGGTGCAAAAAGGGTAGTAAAGTCAAGTCTGTCACGGTCGTACCTTGCGTGTGTGCGCGCGCGTTCCAGTTTCACACGTCGGAAACAAGGTCATAAAAGTGTGCATACGTTTATTTGATGAAAATATGTATTTTTACCACCTCAATTCGCTGTCGTGATTCCATCGCAGCGTGCCCATCATGCAGCAGGGCAGGCGCACCGTGCTATGGGTTTGTGCTTGATGAAAAATGAGACTTTTGGTACGGGTTTTGTTTGGATATTTTGTTTAATTTATTACCGTCAAAGTCTGAGCCTGGGAAGGCGTACACTCGAAAGGCAAGTATAAAATGCAGCTAAGGAACTTACTGGAGCAGCATGATTGATACTAACAAGCAAAAACGAAAGCAGCGCATGTTGTTATTATTTGTAAGGGTTTTAATTCTTGTGAATAATTCCGAACGTAACGGTTTTGAGGTAAATCATTTCATGTTATGAAAAAATACTATTTTATACGAATGGAGACGCATGGTGTTTTGTATAAATCAAACATAAATCATCAAAACATTGCAATGTTAAGCGTCCTATTTTGATCATTTCAACGATTTGAATAATTTGTTAAACAGAGTGCGAAGTTGAATATGATCCAGAAGTGTCGTGGAACTGTTTTCATTGGAGAACAAAACAAAATATTGTTGATAACGTCTGTCACTGGATCGAAGCACATCCTCATCGCACTTTGAACAAGATTTATGAATCTCTCATTACGAAACGAGCATTAATGGTGAAAAAAATAATGATTCGGCAGATTCCACTCGCAACAATCGTTGTATAAAGGAACAGAAACAGAAAACAGAACATAACCGCGAAGCGACACAAGAACGAGCGGACAGACAAAAAGCCAAGACTTGCCGGGAAGTTCCGGGACGCAATGTTTTATCGCATTAGGCAAGAAGCGGGAGAAGTGTTTTGAAACTTGCCTTTTTTTTTCGTCAAATTTACAACCACAGATGGAAAATGGACCAACGTTAGCCGGAGAAGGCAGAGGACAGTGCTGCTGTCCCTGATGGCTCGGGCCGCGCAGGAATATCATTTCCCCGCGGCAACGGCATTGCCGGTCTTGTAACGAGATGAAATATTTCCCGTCGTTACATCAAATGTAAATATTATTTTATAACCCCAGGGGGAGAATCAATTTGTCTCACGTACACCGTGAAGATGCAGGAGATGGTTGGCAAAAAGAAAGCTGTGTTGGCTGGAAGCAAAGCTATCTTGTTGGAAGCTCCTGGACCAGGAATTTAGCCTCTGACGATTCTTCGACGGGAGTGCATCGTTCCATCCTTTCGATATCAATCGTACCGAGGCAAACCAACGTGTTTACACTTCAATTGGCATATCTTTTGAATTTTTATCAGGAATTCTGGTCTGGTGCACCATTTCTCTCGGATAACGTTTGATCTCTCGAGGGCTTTACAGGAAGCATCATGGTGCGTCGAAGTTGCCAACTCTTTTAGTATAATTCTGAGACACACTCTCTTGCACACATAAGTGGCTTCGAGAACGGGGTGAAAAATTATTGCGTCCGCAAATGAAGCTACGCTCGAAATCCCACCATCCTTTATCGCCCGGACGGGAAGATTTAGCACACTTGTTTCGAAACTAATTGTTGCGCGCGCTGCTATCTGTTGCAGACAGACGGATGGAGTGGTTTTCGTTTTAGAGAGAAATGATTTGAAAAAATGAGAGAAAATTTATTATCCCCGTTTTGTGTGAAGCGATTGTGATTTTTTCAATCTTGTTTTTATTGTTTTATTTTATCGATTATCGATTATTGATCGCACTGCTTGAAGTTGTCATAAAAACGAGGCAAACAGAGGTGTTAAAAACGCAAGCAAATGATACATCAGCTCATTCTAGCGCTACAGCACAATAAAACTCTCATCAGGCGTAATCACACGGAAATTGACTTCATCGCTTCAGCTGTCTATCGGATGGAGTAATGTTCCGATTTTGTGGCTCATTTGCAAACAACGTAACAGTATCGCGAGCAATAAACGTTCGCTGCTATTGCATTTTAATTGAACGTACATATTTACAAGCCTTTGGTCAATGAAATGACCGGCTCATCCGGTAGTTTAGACCGTTTAGATTAGGATCAAGCATTATGTGCATTGTACCGATCACATCCTGAATAAAACCTCATCTTGTAATGATTTAATAAAGTGTAAAACATTGAAAACAGAAAAGTTAAACTCTTATATCAGACGTTTAAAATCTTAATTAAAGCCTTGCTTCACTTTTCAATCGAAGGGGTGTTATCAAATTGAACATTTAATAGACAAATCCATTTCAAAACGAGACCTAGCAACTTTCAATGGCCTGCTAACTAACAGACGGACTCGTTTAGGAATGCATTCAACACATCCAATCGACAACGTTGCGATTCTCCGCCATTGCATATGGAATGCGCCATCCAACCCATCCATGGAGGCAAAATTGGCAGACATTAATGAGACACACGAAGGATAAAATAACACCACACACTCAGACATGCATGCACGACGAGAAGAATCGAGGATACGAAGTCCGCAGAAGACATCGGGAAGAAGCAACGATGCAGCAAAAAAAAAAGGTCGTCGGCAATCACCGTTTTCACATTTTGTAAATCACGACCAAACGACGGTTGGCCCTAGCGAGGTTGGGCGCGTTCAAATATATAATTCGTGATAAAATTCCTTAACTGCACCTTAAAATACAGCCAATGACTTATGATACGTTCACACTTTATTTATTACTTTTTGTGCTTTTATACAAGAATCTTAAAATCACGCATTGAACAGTCTGTTTTTTTTTTTCAAGCAATAAATTTCATTTTGAAAATATTATTTAAAAAAATGAATTTTTACCATGCCTTTACCTTTGAATTGATTCGACGCACCTGAATAGAATTCCGGTCGTTGAATGTGTGCAAGCGAGAAGGCGACTGTGTTGCGGTTCGTCTAAAAGAAATACGAAAGTACACGATATTTCGTTTCCAGTAGAATGAAACAGCATCCTAATCGACCCTAGAGTTAAACGAGTAAGAAAAGATCGTCCGAAAACTTTACATGTGCTTGAGCGAGAAAGATAGAGTTGCGCTGGGAAAGTGAGAAGGAAATAGCGGCCGTCTGTCGTTAGAGCGAGAGAAAAAGTTCTGTCCGATCAGATGTTTACGAACGCTGGTGAGCTCCTGCTCATCAAAAGGAACTCACAAACGTCAAACCTCTCCCGGGCAGTCAGCAGTTTGACAGCGATTTGTTTACGTGTTATTCATGGTCAACCGAAGTAAACAATAACAAAGCACGGGATACAATCTTTCTAAATATTTCCAATAATTTACATTTATTAGAGAGTTGGGAGCTTTGTTTCCTTCCACAATGTGTTCCACAAAGTGCACTTCTTCCCCTGTCCCCTTTAAGTGCAGCTTATGTGTTGTGATGTGCAGGAAAACGGGTTTGAAGTATATATTTGATCAGCGTTTTGCAACATACAAGCGAAGGTAGTGCGATTCTGGAATCAAGCAATATTTGCCTCGTTTTTCGAGCGTGCTCTAAATCGTTAGTAAACTTTTTTTTTACTGAATCGTTTAACGTTCATGTTTGCCTTTACGGAAGTCATTGCTATTCTCGGTTGAAACGTTATTAACTATTGCTAGGTAGAGATTACAGGAGCCACGGATATCATCGTCACGGATGTAGCCCTTATATTTGTTTAAAATACGAAGCTAAACATTTTAATTACTGTGATATAAACTTTCGTATCCTTTTATCAAGGAAACAACAAAACTATCCCGACCAAACGCCCGAGCCCGAGAGCAGACGTCGTTTGTTCGTACCATCGTTCTGTGGTCTTGGGTCTTGAGTAGCTTTCGATGCTTTTTCTGCCGACGGAAGGAGAACGGACATTGCTCTTGAGCAAATAACCGTAAAATGTAAACAAAATTATCCTCCCAGCTTCCATCGTTTTCTTTTCACTCCCGAAGTGGCTTTTCCTGGGCAATGTGAACTTGTGAATATAGTTATAGACATCTTGAAAAACACCTACACGGCAGAGTTTGAAGCGCAGAGTCTTGTCAGTAGAACGATGGTAGTTTTTATTATTGAACAAAAACCATACTTTTGTTAACGAGCTGAAATGAAATTCAACGTTTTCACGATGATGATGTTGCTTCTTGTAAGCCTCTTGCCTATGAAATTGTAAATTGCACCTACTGACGATGGAAGCACGGATGTTGACGCGTTTTTTAAGCTTTACGCTTCCTTTGGGGTTTCAGAAATTGTCTTATGTGTTACGTCTAACCGTACGAATAGGATGTACAGAATTATGGCTATTGTAATTCGTTCAAGTGATACTGTTATTACTATTTGCAACGTTCAAATATATAATTCGTGATAAAATTCCTTAACTGCACCTTAAAATACAGCCAATGACTTATGAAACGTTCACACTTTATTTATTACTTTTTGTGCTTTTATACAATAATCTTAAAATCACGCATTTAACAGTCTGTTTTTTTTCAAGCAATAAATTTCATTTTGAAAATTTTTTTTTTTTAAATGTATTTTTACCATGCCTTTACCTTTGAATTGATTCGACGCACCTGAAAAGAATTCCGGTCGTTGAATGTGTGCAAGCGAGAAGACGACTGTGTTTCCGTTCGTCTAAAAGAGATACGAAAGTACACGATATTTCGTTTCCAGTAGAATGAAACAGCATCCTAATCGACCCTAGAGTTAAACGAGTAAGAAAAGATCATCCGAAAACTTTGCATGTGCTGGAGCGAGAAAGATAGAGTTGCGCTGAGAAAGTGAGAGATTAATAGCGGCAGTCTGTCGGCAGAGCGAGAGAAAAAGTCCTGTCCGATCAGATGTTTACGAACACCGGTGAGCTCCTGCTCATCCAAAGGAACTCACAAACGTCAAACCTCTTCGACAGGTTATCCCAACGAAAACATTCATGCGATAAGTTATACTTTCAAGCACTTTTTGTTCGCCACCAGCTTCCTCCCTCGCAAGCAATATCAACCGGTATCAATTTACGACAACGGTAGAAATGGGCCAATAGCCCTTGTCTCCCAGCACGGGTTTTATCCTTATTGCGTGCTTTTATCAAGGAAACAACAAAACTATCCCGACCAAACGCCCGAGCCCGAGAGCAGACGTCGTTTGTTCGTACCATCGTTCTGTGGTCTTGGGTCTTGAGTAGCTTTCGATGCTTTTTCTGCCGACGGAAGGAGAACACACCGTTTTCACATTTTGTAAATCACGACCAAACGACGGTTGGCCCTAGCGAGGTTGGGCGTAAATAATTTATTCTGCCTCAGAACGTGATGGGAATTATGGGAGCGTGGTTGGTTGCTGGTAGTCGTGTTTAATAAAGCTGGAGCATAGCTTCTCCCACGTTTTATTAGCTGAATATTATAATTTAAATGAATTTATACAATGAATGTTTCAAGCAAACTAGTTGCTTTAGTTTAAACACTTCAATATTTGAAGCTGTTCAAAAAATCGTTCAATCTCAGGGCATGAACGACCCTTTGATCCGTTTCCTACATATTGATTTTCATTTGAAATGTAGATCCACATCCATTCCACTGGAAAGCGAATGTTTAAGAAGCAAACTTCATTGCCGTTGAAGAATTTCCAATATATTCCCAATACAGCCAATCGTTGCAATCTAAAATATTCACCATTACTCAAAGCTGCAAATCAGTTTCCAATATATTCCGATGCTTTGAACTGTTTTTCTTCTCCTGCTTCGTGTGGGGAAAATCGTGACTTTCGCTTTACTTTTCCGACTCGACGGTGCAATTTTCGTGCCTTTCCACACAACACACGCCGAGGCTGAAGCCATTTCTGAAAGGCTGTTTGATGCGGTTTTTCCATGGAAAAATGCTTACACACGCTCAAAGGGTATTTAAGGGTTCCGTTTTGGGGTTAATGGATTTATGATGGAAAGTTTTCGACCCGTGCATCAGCTCATTCTAGCGCTACAGCACAATAAAACTCTCATCAGGCGTAATCACACGGAAATTGACTTCATCGCTTCAGCTGTCTATCGGATGGAGTAATGTTCCGATTTTGTGGCTCATTTGCAAACAACGTAACAGTATCGCGAGCAATAAACGTTCGCTGCTATTGCATTTTAATTGAACGTACATATTTACAAGCCTTTGGTCAATGAAATGACCGGCTCATCCGGTAGTTTAGACCGTTTAGATTAGGATCAAGCATTATGTGCATTGTACCGATCACATCCTGAATAAAACCTCATCTTGTAATGATTTAATAAAGTGTAAAACATTGAAAACAGAAAAGTTAAACTCTTATATCAGACGTTTAAAATCTTAATTAAAGCCTTGCTTCACTTTTCAATCGAAGGGGTGTTATCAAATTGAACATTTAATAGACAAATCCATTTCAAAACGAGACCTAGCAACTTTCAATGGCCTGCTAACTAACAGACGGACTCGTTTAGGAATGCATTCAACACATCCAATCGACAACGTTGCGATTCTCCGCCATTGCATATGGAATGCGCCATCCAACCCATCCATGGAGGCAAAATTGGCAGACATTAATGAGACACACGAAGGATAAAATAACACCACACACTCAGACATGCATGCACGACGAGAAGAATCGAGGATACGAAGTCCGCAGAAGACATCGGGAAGAAGCAACGATGCAGCAAAAAAAAAAGGTCGTCGGCAATCACCGTTTTCACATTTTGTAAATCACGACCAAACGACGGTTGGCCCTAGCGAGGTTGGGCGTAAATAATTTATTCTGCCTCAGAACGTGATGGGAATTATGGGAGCGTGGTTGGTTGCTGGTAGTCGTGTTTAATAAAGCTGGAGCATAGCTTCTCCCACGTTGCGTTCAAATATATAATTCGTGATAAAATTCCTTAACTGCACCTTAAAATACAGCCAATGACTTATGATACGTTCACACTTTATTTATTACTTTTTGTGCTTTTATACAAGAATCTTAAAATCACGCATTGAACAGTCTGTTTTTTTTTTTCAAGCAATAAATTTCATTTTGAAAATATTATTTAAAAAAATGAATTTTTACCATGCCTTTACCTTTGAATTGATTCGACGCACCTGAATAGAATTCCGGTCGTTGAATGTGTGCAAGCGAGAAGGCGACTGTGTTGCGGTTCGTCTAAAAGAAATACGAAAGTACACGATATTTCGTTTCCAGTAGAATGAAACAGCATCCTAATCGACCCTAGAGTTAAACGAGTAAGAAAAGATCGTCCGAAAACTTTACATGTGCTTGAGCGAGAAAGATAGAGTTGCGCTGGGAAAGTGAGAAGGAAATAGCGGCCGTCTGTCGTTAGAGCGAGAGAAAAAGTTCTGTCCGATCAGATGTTTACGAACGCTGGTGAGCTCCTGCTCATCAAAAGGAACTCACAAACGTCAAACCTCTCCCGGGCAGTCAGCAGTTTGACAGCGATTTGTTTACGTGTTATTCATGGTCAACCGAAGTAAACAATAACAAAGCACGGGATACAATCTTTCTAAATATTTCCAATAATTTACATTTATTAGAGAGTTGGGAGCTTTGTTTCCTTCCACAATGTGTTCCACAAAGTGCACTTCTTCCCCTGTCCCCTTTAAGTGCAGCTTATGTGTTGTGATGTGCAGGAAAACGGGTTTGAAGTATATATTTGATCAGCGTTTTGCAACATACAAGCGAAGGTAGTGCGATTCTGGAATCAAGCAATATTTGCCTCGTTTTTCGAGCGTGCTCTAAATCGTTAGTAAACTTTTTTTTTACTGAATCGTTTAACGTTCATGTTTGCCTTTACGGAAGTCATTGCTATTCTCGGTTGAAACGTTATTAACTATTGCTAGGTAGAGATTACAGGAGCCACGGATATCATCGTCACGGATGTAGCCCTTATATTTGTTTAAAATACGAAGCTAAACATTTTAATTACTGTGATATAAACTTTCGTATCGGAGGAGGGAAGCGTCAAATTAAACCGAAACGGATGGAGGCGATGGAGCATAATAATTGATTTTGCTGAACAAAATTTGCCCTTTTCTCGATCGTGTTCGATGCGCACCATATCGAGATAGAAAATCGATTTCCTTAGGCGAGACTAGCAGAAGTTATAATTAAGCTTCAAGGATTCTTTGTTTTCAATAGATTATTGCTAGGGATATGTTATAAGCAATTCCAATTCCTCCATGAAATACATCAGGACCCTTATTGCTAGATTCGAAAACTATAAAACTAAACTCCTTCTGTAAACTTTCGCAATAAATCGTTAATGTTTAACTTAAACCCTGCAGTAATTCGAAGGCGGAGATTCATTAACAACTCCGCAACAAGATGGTGTACACTCGGGCAACAAGACATGTATTTCTGTTTCAATTATTTTGCGTAATAAGCTGTGAAGACTGTTTGTTTACAGTGATTTCTTACCCTACCAGGTGATGCAATAACGCTATTCCATTACCACATTCCAGCGAACAAAAGCGACGCGCGAAGGCAGAAGCAAAAGAACGGAAGAACCTCGAAACGCTGCAGCGGATGGGAACGGTTTCCAAGCGGTCCGAAATGGATATCTCACCTAACGAGTACTTCCGCCTGCGAAGTGTAGCGGTGCATGAGCTAAAAACACGCCCCGAAACGCATCCCTATCCGCACAAGTTTAGCGTGACGATTTCGATTGGGGATTTCATCGAAAAGTATTGCGAACTTCCAGCGGGGGACACGCTGGACGAGGTGTCCGTCAGCGTGGCTGGACGTGTACATGCGATCCGCCAGTCAGGTGCCAAACTGATCTTCTTCGATGTACGCGGCGAAGGAAGGAAACTGCAGGTGATGGTGAATGTGAATCTATACGTGCCAGCAGACCAGTTTTATCATGAAATCACCAAACTGCGGCGTGGCGACGTTGTCGGGGTTATCGGAAAGCCGGGCAAAACTAAGAACGGTGAGCTGTCGGTGATGGCCACGCGGATCCAGCTGCTTGCGCCTTGTCTGCACATGCTGCCCCACCTGCATTACGGGCTCAAGGACAAGGAGACACGATTCCGTCAGCGATATCTCGACCTGATGCTTAACGACAACGTACGGTCGATTTTTGTCACCCGAGCTGGTATCGTTAGCTACATCCGTCGATTCTTGGACGCTGCAGGCTTCCTGGAGGTGGAAACACCCATGATGAACACTGTGCCGGGTGGTGCCACGGCCAAACCGTTCCGAACGCACCACAACGAACTCAAGATGGACCTGTTCTTGCGCATCGCTCCGGAACTGCATCTGAAGATGCTGGTTGTGGGTGGACTCGACCGTGTGTACGAGATCGGACGTCAGTTCCGCAACGAGGGCATCGATTTGACGCACAATCCGGAGTTTACAACGTGCGAGTTTTACGCCGCCTACTTGGACTACGGTGACCTGATCGAGATCACCGAGAATCTGCTCTCCGGCATGGTCTATGCCATCCACGGGCGGCACAAGATAAAATATCATCCGGCAGGACCAGACGGACCGGAGTTTGAAATCGACTTCACTCCACCGTTCGCGCGTGTCTCGATGATCAGTTCGCTGGAAACGATCCTAGACGTCACGTTTCCTCCGGCCGATCAGCTGCACACAGCGGCAGCGATCTGCTTTCTGGACGATCTTTGCGTGAAGCACAACGTGGAGTGCGGCCTGCCGCGTACGGCCGCACGGTTGCTGGATAAGCTGGTGGGAACGTTTCTCGAGGAACGCTGCATCCAGCCAACGTTTATCTGCGATCATCCGCGAATTATGAGCCCGCTGGCAAAGTACCACCGCAGCCAGACCGGGCTGACCGAGCGTTTCGAGCTGTTCGTGATGAAGAAAGAGATCTGCAACGCGTACACGGAGCTGAACGATCCCGCGGTCCAGCGAGAGCACGGCGCTCGAGTATGGCCTTCCGCCGACCGGCGGCTGGGGGATGGGCATCGATCGGTTGACGATGTTGCTCACTGACTCCAGCAACATCAAGGAGGTGCTGCTGTTTCCGGCGATGAAACCGGAAGGGACTGCCAGAAGATTGGAAGAAACGGATGCGACGATTTCTAACGAGGAATTATAATTCTGCAGTTTACATCAAGTTTACATCCTACAGGCATATTTGAAGGGTCCGATAGGTAAGGCTAATCCAGCGAATCAAATTAGTAGAGAAGCCTCGCATGACCCAACACGAAGTACTCATGAAACTTGATAATCATTCATTAAAGGAACGGTTATGACGCATTTTTATGACCAGATTGCTTTTTCATTGGAGCGAAATCGTTCAATTTCCCAGAAAGTATGCAAATGCTTTCTGAGGGCAATTTTCAACACTATATTACTATTTCATTTGTGAAATTGCTCCCACCGCATTCAAAAACAAACTGCATTTTTTTGGTTCTTTCATATCGGATATAATTGCAGACATTGCATCTTCCTTCATAAACGAAATAATACGTGTGGTTTATTAAAGTGGAAAGAATTGGCTTACTTCAATAAATCTTACCTACTACAGTGGAGTAAATATCGGTTATCGCTGTCGTTCATCAACGGAGTCGACAAGCTTGCAAAATCGTTTCGATTAAACCTATCCTGCGGGTCAAGACTACCACTACACTTTACCTTCATCAGCAATGAAGCCGTGGTCTATTTCTCTGGATGTCTTTTCGTACGAGGTAGGTTGCTTTGGGAGAAAGTTTCGTTTGACCTTTCGAAGATGGCTCAGTGCGTTTCGTTCGGCTCGTCCGAATTCTCCCGTGCAGTGTTTCGTCCGTCCAGCAGCTCGCTTACTTCCTCCATGACTTCCTCGTCCGACACCAGCACCAGTTCGATTGGTCCCATGGGCAGGTAAGGTCCAACTAAAGCATATTCCTGCACCTCGACCACTTCTTCCTGCTCCTCAGCGTGCGCCGGCGAAACTGACAGCTCGGCAGATTCTGGCGTGTGCTGGGATTCACGCAATGGTTCCGTTTCAGCGCCGTCAGCCTTTGTTTGCTCCGAGCCACTTTCGACGTTCGTTTCCGGTTCATTAGCCGCCGGGGAACCGTACCGGGTATGCAGCATGTCCAGCTTCGTCGTGAGGCTACTGCCGCGGCGCATTGTTTGATTCATTTGTCTCAGCAATTTCTGGCTTTCGTTCTCGAGCCGTTCCAGCCGCTCGGTCCGTGCCGATGTGTACTCACGTTCTTTGTCCGTGAGGCAGGATAGATCGACCCGGCTCGTCTCACCCGAGCATCCCGGCACGGCAGGAGCCGGTTCCCCGGATTGCCGCGCCATGAATCCATTGTGGATCTCATCGATCTGGGCCGCTATTTCCGTGCCGCGGTGGACCGTTTTCGAAAGCCTATTGCGAAACTCCTTCGCTTCCCGTTCCAACCGTTCCAAGCGTTCCGCACGTCGCTGGAGGTACTTCTGTTCATCCTCACTCAGTGCTACCTGGTCGTCCGGGACGTTTTTGTGCGTCGTGTTAGCGTCACTCGCCCCTTCTCCATCTGTGCCGTGTTCCGAAGGGGAAGCGGTCGGTGTTGGGGACGAGTATCGGTCCAGCCGGGAGTTAAGCTCGGCCATTCGCTGTAAGCGTGCCTCTCGCTTCCGCTGGAACAGTTCCTCACTCGACGGCTCCCGGTCGGCGTCGGAGTGTGACGAAGCATCCGGTCCTTCGAGGTGTTGCTGCGTACCGGACGATTCGGCACGTTCGTCCAGCTCCAAACATTCCAACTCTTCCTCGCTCAGCTCACTTGCACTTTCGTTCTCACTGTACTCACCCTCCGCATCGTCATTTCCCGTGCCGGTTCGTTCAAAGTCCTGGTCCTCCCCATCATCATCACCATCCTCGTCGTCCTCCTCCTGCTCCTGCCCGTTGTCCTCGCCCTCCGCCAGGTTCATCAGCCGCAGAAACATATCCTGGGCCGATTCCGGCTGACCCGCATCGTTGTGTCTCTTCTTGGTCTTCTTCGAAGCCGACTTACGCTTCTTTCGCACCACCACCACCGCCGCGGGCATTTCTTCCCCATCCACCGGGCCTGCGCCATCTTCCTCGCATGGGAAGATGGGCAAGTCTTCAATCTTTTCGTTGCAGAAACGATTCGCCCGCTCGACGTTCTCGAGCGACTTCATGTCCGACTCACTGTGCGCCTTTCGCAGCACACCGGCAACCGCGAGATGGTAGATGTTCGTCAGCGAACTACCGTGCAAACACTTGTCCAATCGTCCGACCATCTGACTCCACTTCTCGGACGACTTCACCACCAAACCACTGCAACCCGCCGGCGACGACGGCGGCGGCTGTTGATTGGCCAAACTTGATTTTCGATTTACGACCTCCTCCTCGTCGGACGGCTGTTCGTCACTGTAACCGCTTTCGCCGGAGTTGTTGAGCGAGTCCTGCTTACGGCGGGCGGCAAAGTCCGCCTTGAGCGATTTCCACTGGTCTTCCGACTCGATGTTCTTCTCCCGTGCGGCCGACCACTTCAGTCGACAGTACTCGAGCTCCTCCTTGAGTTCGCTGAGCAACCGGCGCTTCTGCTGGAGATGGTAGCGTAATATCTGCTCCTGAGTGTGTAGCTGACGATGTTGGCGCTGTTTGGTGTTTGGGAGAGAGGGAGAGAATTAGTCATTTCGAATAAGCGTGTTCGTGTGAGCTTTTGGAAATATTGCTCATTATATCCCCCCTCATAAATGCCAAAACGTTGGAGGCCTACCTGCATTTTCCCCACCAGATGCCAGGTCTTCGTCAGCTCCAAGCTCACGGCGCTCAGACGTTTCTCCTGCGAGTCGAGCCGTCGCTCCAGATGCGAGTTCAGCGTCCGCAACCGGTTCGTCTCCTTCTTCAGCGACTTCTTCTCCAGTATCAAATCCTTCAGTTTGATGTACGTCTTGCTAACACTGACGACCGTTTTCGGGCCGTTCCGGGTCTGTACGGACATGAGGCATTCCTCGCTTTCGCCTCCTTCCTGCAAAGTCAAACCATCGTTATGTCACTTGCCACTTCCTTCCGCATCGCCTCTATCGCTTACCACAAACGGAACCGGTTGCGCTCGCTCCTGATGGTTTACCAGCTCAATCAGCACCCGCCACACTTTTGGCAGCTTGTCAGCAATCTGCTCCGGGGACGCCTTCTGCACGTCGGTGAACTCGTCCTCCCCGCTCGCATCGTGCTCCTCCTCCTCGTGCTGCTCGTCGTCCACCTGCACCGTGCGCTCGTTGTTCGCTTCGTCCACCTCCGCGACCAGATCGTACAGGGCACGAGGCAGGAACGCACCCGTATCGACCGTTTCCGCCTCGTCCTTCGTCATGTCGATCAGCAGGTCGCGGTTCTCCTCCAGCACCGCCGCCAGCTTGTCGATGTTGATATCGCTCGCCGTCGGTTTCCCGCGGCTCATGCCGAGCAGGAACTTGGAGATGAACTCGTTCACGACGCCCATCTCGAGCTGCAGCTGCTTCGAGTCGGACTGTGACTGCGAAAGCTTCTCGTCCGTCTGCTCCAGCTCCGTCCGCAGCCGGGTCAAGTCGGTCTGCAAGCTTTCCACCAGCGCTTCAAGATTTTTATTTCTGCAAAGCGAAGTTCGAAGCCACCAATCATCACCACGGCCACAAACAAACGAAACAAAAAGAAAATCCCCAGCTCCCCGGTGTTTTGCCCTTTGTGCACAACGGATCCGAAACGCGCAATAACGTGATGTGTCGGCATCTTTTCTTCGGGGCGGATTTTTTTTTCAATCGTTGCCATTTTGCAAAACGGGAATATAAATATCCGCCCCGTCGTGTGGCCGCGCCGTACCGGACGACATTGTGTCTGTGGGTGTGGGTACTTACTTCTCCTGCTCGGTCGCCAGCTCGTTCTTCTTCAGGTCCAACTGGCGGACCAAATTGTCGCGCTCCATCCTCGAAACACGCTCGCGCTCCTCGTACAGATCTCTCAGGTTGCGGATGTTTGTCAGCTGTCGATCATACTCCCGACGCAAATCGTCGGACATAATTTGCAGTTCGCGCTCCTGCAGGGTGTCCTCGATTTGGCGCAGTTTTCCCTTTAGCTGTGGGTGTGTGTGAGTCGAGATCGAGACAGAGAAGAAAGCGCGGAATATGGTTCGTGAGTCAGTTTGGATTAAAAACATATTTCCCGTCTACGTGTTAATTGCAGCGGGTGCGACCGCAGATCTCATCCATTCCGCTCTAGAATTATTGTGAAATCGAGACCAGCTCATCAAAACAATACTTATGACGATGGGGGAACTATTTTCTGATCATGAGTCATGAACGTTTGCCAACCGTTGCACGCCTACTGACTTTTGTGATTCCAAAAAATCACGTAAAAAACACAAACGAACGAACGTAGGGTTCCTTTCAAGTCACCTCTTAAGTTTTGCAGAATTAATATGAATGGGAGTGTAGTTATATTGATATTTTTTTAAGATACAAGGACGAATATTAAAAGCAAGATATGTATGTACATAATTTAATTGAAACATCTGTAGAATCGGTTTAAAAACGTAGGCGATCTAAGTCAGGAATCAATTATCCGATTGGGTTGTTAATGGCGCTTATATCAAATGATTCGAAACTTTTGGTAGCATGACCTTCAACTTTGAATCTATGCTCCGTAATCGATTCTGGCCAAGAAGCCCTTCCGTACTTGGCACTTCGCTCGATGACAGACACTGAATAGACTAAGGAGATGATAAATCTTGCTACAAATCTAACTAAGTACAACTTTTTTAGGCTGAGTTCTTATTTCAATTCCACAGTTTCATAGTACATGAAAATGATACATCAGAGATTGACACATAAGAAAGAATCGATGGAAGATTAAAATCACTCGTGTCCACCTTTCTGTACAACATATCATGAGAAGAAACGATCTCTCCAAGCGCTCCGACTCTCCTGGCCGTCTTCCGAACTATCTGGATCTGCTCACTGTTTCTCGCAAGCAGCCACACGAACCAATCATGCTCTTCCGGCACTGGAGCCACCTCGTTGAGCCACGGTGTTCATTCATGCCCATGTAGGGCAGCCCAGC